>JAHWFP010179347.1:0-12469 GCA_023313725.1 Lithobius niger | reverse complement strand
GTTGTTTTTCTTCTTCATTTTGTTCTGTCACCGTTTCAGGAAAAAATCCTGCACAGACCTATAATCTGAAACATGATCTAAGCTAGAAACTTCGTGCTCCTTCATCCTCAAAGAGATCACTTTCGTGTTGCTTACCACTTTTGTTGAGGCGACACTGCATCATGACATCTTGGGTTTGCCACACCACGAGTTCGTCAACGTACGGATTTTCAGTACCTGTAAATTGAAATATGAAAAATTAAACGTTCAGCTTCCATTAATGTCTTAGGAGAGGTTTTGGAAACTAGGCGAAGCAGTAAACAACGACGAACTAACGCTCTGCTACACGATTTAATTCCAAGCGTTTTGTTTTATGAGTATTCGTGCAAGTCGACTGGTGTAGCGACTTACGAAGCAGGACCACTTGGTATTACTACGTGGATGTCGGACACTTCGGGGGTTTGGGAACGGGTGGTGAACAACGAATTTAAGTCGGGGAAACCGTGATAAATTTTGTAATTTCTCTTAATGCCGTGATTGAAACATTAGACATAGCCACACACAGTTCAGATTTAAAGGAATTAGAAAATGAAAACGAACTCGTTTGATGCTTGAGGAAAGGGTTAATTGATCCTAAGTCAAAACAGTAAGGGGGCACAAATAAACTTTCCTGTAAAGTTTCAGATACTGCAGTGTTACTGTGCTGTTTAGTTTCGGTATGTCTTCTTGCACCTGGGAGCAACCTGTAAAGGTTAACGACACGACTGCCACTAGATGGCGCCACGGTAGAATATAGAGAATCTACCGTGGCACCAACTTGTGGCAATAATGTCGTTAACAGCTTGCTTCCAGGCGCATGAGGACGTAATATATTTTTACTCAATAATTAAGGACGCAACGTAGTTTGTTGTTGTGTTAAAAGATATTTCTTTGTGTATTCCTTTGCTTGCTGCGCTATACCACGCACCATGGCTGTTTGCTGTGACGTGTATATCACGTGACTGGGCTAGTCCAATCAGACGGCCAAGCAGCCGTTGTTCTCGTTCGTCATTGGTTAACTCATGGTGACGTCACGGCAAACAGCCATTGCGCATGGTTTAGAGAGATAGAGCTATAGATGAGCTAGATGCTGGTTAGTAGCAACCCGCCTTTAAAAGCACAGTCGACAGACCGTGTTGCTCCCACCACATGTTATTGCAGATCAACTTAATTTATTTCTGCGTTATATACCTTGCCATTATTTAAATATTTCCTAAATAGTTTTTGTCTTTGATTATGGAGCTTTCTAAATTAATAACGGGATGCAGCGGTATAAAAAAAAACACTCGTAGCTTTTAGGTTAATTAATGACAATTGATTGTTTAGTATAGCTTTAATCCATTAAATTTAAATTGCTGTAAGTAGATAAATACAGCTCCAAGTTGCACAATTCATAGCTTCGTCGAAACGTTTGGTTACCGCAACATATAGGTTTAAAGTTCGTCGCCATCATATCACATTTTGCTGTGGTAATCAGACATTTGGTTTGAACAACACGCTGTTCTGAACAAAATTAAACAGTTATGTTGAACGTAAAGAGTATTGTTGGAATTTTTCAAACACAAAATGAAATACAGTTGGCGCATCAAAAATGTAGTTACGCTAAACCTCGTTTATTTGCCTGACAAGCAACAAATTATTATTTTTTGTTTCACTTACAGTGTATATTTTCTGAGTGTTTTAAGGTGTTGAACCAACATTCCGCGTCGAATTCCTCGAAATTGAATCGTCCCAGTTCTCTCTCCATAAGTGCGCCCGCGCACTAAGTAACCAAGCCGCGCGACCAGGTCGCTGCGGCCAACAAGAATGCTTACGGAATGCTAGGATCCTGGGCGGCGTGCAGGCGACCACAGAGCGACCATACCTGCTCCGTGTTCATTTTTCACCACGTGATCGAGAATTATCACTGAAAAACTGACGTGGCTGCGCGGCAAGTCGCTGTGTTTTTGGCCCGCCGCGACGACCTCTGGCCGCATGACCTGGTAGCCTAGTGCGCGGGGACCCTACGTAGAAAGAAAACTCACTATGCTACATTTCGATTAAACTACATAAAATCACACTGTAAAGTAAACATCGAACAGCTTTGGTGCTTTACGTTACCTTTGTCAGTTCTTTTACATCCCCTAAACATTCTTTCTACTGACTATAGAGGCTTTAAAAGTGTAGTAGTTTTTCAGCTGCGTACCATACTGTTGGCCAAAAATGCTGGTTTTTTTCTAAGTATGGACGCATACAACCAACGCGTTGGGATGCCTTTACTCCATGTCTTTTTTTCCTCTGTCCATACTGGTAATAAGAGGAAATATAATCAGTATTATGCTTCCCACTGGGATGGTCGCACTGTTTTGGGGAATAATCAAATGACCGTCGAAAATTCGTATTAATTTATTCACTAAAGACGGCACAAAGCACAGACGACACTTTTGATATAGTACTATTATTATCATTATTATTATTAATTTACAATAGTATGTTCTCATTAGGTTTATGTTATTATACTCTTACCTGTTGTAATAAACATTAAAGACGCAACGATCATGATTCTTAATTTGTCAGCCATGACGTCCAAAGTTATTGTCAGTCTTATTAAAAAAAACTCATGACCGATGTGCATCGTAGATTTTCAGAGTTGGTTATCTCTTGACACCGGAAAACGTGGTGGAACAGTACCTAGCAGATTCTCTAGTTTCCTGGTGTACCTTGTCGACACCAGCTAGCGATCGTGTTCCATCAAAACAGACGCCTCGTTTGGCATTCATTGTGGAAACTGTTGACTTTGAGCAAAAATAATTTTTTTTTTATCTCCAACGATGACACGTAAGTTCGACAAATTTCTTTTTTTACGTATGAATTCCTTCATCTGTTTTACATCCCTAAACGCAGAAAGAACGATTAAGATTAATTGCATAAACGGTTTGTGCAATTTAAAAAAGTTTTTCGCACATTTCCTGCCGGCCGATAGATGGCACTAAAACTCGAGGTGCCCAAACCTAGTTATTAAAGTGTTCGTTTCGATAGATACCACTGCACGGCTGGAAATGAGTAATTGCTCCATCAAAATTGTAACAGTAGAGCTCTTGGGACGTCATGTAAGCGGACATTGTTTATGCATTGTTGCTCGATTCGTAGTGCCCCATCACCGTTCACGCAACGTAAACCTAACTAACTTAACAAAAAACGGCTTCGCCGTTTAGAAAAAAAAAACATTAGAGCTCGTATCCCCATACTCACAGCCGTGAAGGTACACGAATAAAAACGGATTAAAGTTCACTCGAACGCAACGAACTATAATTTGAACTCCAATTCCAGAGAATAATGACTGTTTTCCCGTAATTATTACGTCAGTAAGTGAATGCAGTTTGTGTTCGAAATGTATAATCTTTGTGTGCTTGTGTGTGTGTAACGTAAACCTAATACGACGAATAAACCCTTCAAACAACTTTTCTACAAAATGTCTAAGAGATGTTTTGCAATAGACCTTTTGGAACGGCGCGATAGACATTGTTGCACGAGCAATGATATTGCCAAGGAATTTGCATGCATCCACTTGTACGTACAGTTTAGTTTTCGTACGGATCTAATCCTGTAATTCGTTTTGACTCCCAATATCAACCAGATGTGGCTTGAGCAATCCGTAATTAGTTAATCTACTAGTTGATAGACCTAGTTATTTCTTCAACTGCTTAGTTGGTATGTAGCTACGGCTAACAAGATAAAAAAAAAAAAACCTCCAAACGTACGAATCAAGCAAAACTTGCAGAATCTTGAAAAACTCTTGAAAAATTACTTTAAAGCATTGGAAGGTTATCAGAATTAGCTTGCAGAAAACCCAGGAAACAGTCTGCATTAAAGACTGGCTTTGTGAGGATACAAGATACACTATTCTGCGAAAGAATGAAAAGACAACTGCCCCGACTAGGACTCGAACCCAGGACTTCCCGCTGACTAGGCCGGACGCTCTAACCACTGCGCTACCGAGGCGGATACTGGCTACAGGCTCCAGCCAAGCTAAGTAGCTGTTCAGTCTTTCTCAGTGGTAACCTAGAGGGCACAAATAAGGAGGGAGTGCAAGGAGGGAAACCAACATTGTTTTTTGGCCTCCACACTAGAAATAATGCGCAGTTTGTGACCTCTACGTCACCACTGAGAAAGAATGAACAGCTACTTAGCTCGGCTGGAGCCTGTAGCCAGTATCTATCCCGGTAGCGCTCGGCCTAGTCAGTGGGAAGTCCTGGATTCGTGTCACAGTTGGGGCAGTTGTCCTTTCTTTCTTTTTCATATTAGTGTATTGTGTATCCTCACAATCTTTAAGGCAGACTGTTTGCTTCATTTACCCTTTATCTTGTGATTTATTCATTATTTAGCTTGTAGCAGTTTGTTTAATGGTTACGCAACAATACGAGCATACACGAGCTAATGGGTTATTTGTTACTAACCCAAAAATAAAATGCTTCGCGTTCTGCTGTTTTAGTAACAACGACCTTCGGGGGTTTCTGCATGACTAAATGTGAACGAAACCTTCAAAAATTAAGGGGAAGGTGCAGGGATAAACAAAACAACTGAAGGGGATGCGCTGATTGAGTGAGCGAAGCGAACGAAATCAGCGATGTTAGCCAGTGTGTGCAAAAATGGATTGAAGTATCTTAAACAAACGGTGTAATCTTATGTGCGTTCACAGTCCTATGAAAGTTGTGATATCCACCCAAAACCAAAATTAGTAGAAAAACCCGATAAGTTCCCAAAAACGGTCGGCCTTTGAAGGTAGTGATATCATTCCACCAGGGAAAGGCCGCCAAGGTTAATCCTATTAGCGAAGTTAATCGCACCGAATAATACTTTGGATGTTAAATGAAAACTTGAAGATTGCTACCGCTAGTAGCAATCTTCTAGTTTTCATTTAACTTTCGAACTATTAGTATGTGCGATTAACTTGGCTAATAGGATTAACCTTGGCGGCCTTTCCCTGGCGGAATGATATCACTACCTTCAAAGGCCGACCGTTTTTTGGAAACTTGGCGGGTTTTTCTACCAGTTTTGGTTTTGGGTGGATTAAAGTGTTAACGCTTACCTTTTCAGTCGCAACAATCTAACTAAAGCATCTCTGAAATAGTTAAAACATCCGAATTACTCAAAATTTGAGAAATAAAGGGGTACAGAATAACTTGATAATTTTCTCCACCTCTCTCTACCAAAAATTGACATTGTTTGCTTTCATATGCTTGTTTCTTTCTGTGTAGTTGATTACGTAGGTGACAGTAAAATGATAGACAGAATCTGGGATTATTGTACAGTTCATAACACTGATGAGTGTGTAGTCTCAAGTGACGTATAGAGTCTACTCCTTCCCCGACGAATTTCATTTGCCCTCATCTTCAAGCCATATTTTTACTATTGTTACGCGGCCTATCTTGAGTTCGCCGCAGAACGAATACAGACAATCGATTGTACGTTTTTTGGCAGCAGAGTGCCTTGTTGATATCCAAGATGGTTACAAAAACAATGGCGGCCTTCCCCT
This sequence comes from Lithobius niger, assembly GCA_023313725.1. NCBI lineage: Eukaryota > Metazoa > Arthropoda > Chilopoda > Lithobiomorpha > Lithobiidae > Lithobius > Lithobius niger. Next base: position 6,936 of record JAHWFP010179347.1, on the reverse strand, counting down.
CCAGGAAGACGTAGTCGCTCGTAAAATACTTCCATGACTCAAGATGCGCCGCGCACACAATAAGTAGCTGATTATGTAGTTTATTACGCAGATTTCTGCACACTGCACAGGTTTTTAAATAATGACTATTGTGCCGTAGTGATTACATATACGTCAGGTGATAGGGGGAGAATAATTTGTAGATGATACTTGTATGAGCATTTGGGTAGCGCATGACGGAATTCAGTTAGATTATAATACATTCTTAGTTGTACATGTGTGAAGGGGTCCCATAAAACTGAATTCTTACTGGAGAATAACTGCATTACTTATTAATGTCGGTAGTGAAGTTTCAACTCTACGCAGTGGCGTACCCAGAGGGGGGCAAAGGGGGACAGTGGCCCCTGCCAAGACCCGATATTTAACAGTAAAACTGAACAATTACAAGAACCTCGATTTTTTTTGTACTGACATCAGAGGGTCTTTTTTCCCGTCTCAAGTAGGTTACGTAACGTTGGTTTATATTCAAGTGCTCTCACCAACCCAAATTCGTTCCCGAGCCCAGTGTTACCTCTCTTCACCCCCCCCCCCCCCGGCGAAACATTATTTACATAGAAGCTAAACAAATATGGAATTTGCTGCCATTAAGAAAAATTTTCAAATTGAGCTTCTTAAAAGCATGAAAAATGCGTTAGTTTCGGACCCATTTCACATTTTCTTTGCCCCCTCCAAATAAAATTTCTGGATGTGCCACTGACTCTACAGTAGTTATTCTTGATTTATTCTGTTTGTAAGAAATACAGAATGGTCACTGGAATAAAATTTTGCCACTTCACTGTATTGTGTATGTCCATTAATTCATTAGGAAAGGCTCTTGGTATATATATATATATATATATATATATATACTGCGTTGGTAGTTGCGCAAGGTTTGATGCTACTATACCACGCGCCATGGCTGTTTGCTGTGACGTGCATATCATATGACTGGGCTAGTCCAATCAGTCGGCCAAACAGCCGTTATTCTCGTTCGCCATTAGCTAACTCATGGTGACGTCACGGCAAACAGCCATTGCGCATGGTTTAAGTTATCTTATGCCGCATATCTTATACTATAATGGAAACAATTGTTATCGTACAATACCTCCTAATAACGATGACTATTTTGTAAGACTGTGCATAAAAAATGTGCACTGGTTTTTAACCATTCGACTGTAACCTAAGGTACAACCCAACAAAGTTACTCATTGTAATTATTTTATTTTTAAAATATACAAAAATGTTAACCTACTCAATCTTGGCATTGTAAATTAAGTATATGCACAGTGTGGCCGTTTTCGTCACCTTCATAAAAGAAAAAGACTAATTTTAGTGGCACCCCAAAAGTTATGATGTCACTTTTTCACTTTTCTGCATTTTGGAACAGTATTTAATGTAAAAATTAAAACAAAACATGCAATGTTCTGTCGTGCTGTCTTTAATGCCGTCTTTGCTCAAATTTGCTATGACGTAATACTTCGGTCGAACATTTTCCACTTACTGGTTTAGACTTCTTAATTTACGTATTTGCTTCTACACGAAATATTCTGCATTTCTGTACGTAATACATTGAGTACCTTTCAGTATTAACAAAAAAAGCGATGACTTTTCCAAACGTGCACCAGCCTTATCCAAAGTTCATCTTCCCAAACCTCACCATTCTCGTCATCATTACTGGGCTTGGTCATACAAACAGCCCAAATTGCATAATTCTGTCAGCAAACTTCTAAATTCAGCCCGCAATTGGCTAAAGTCTGTTCTCCAATTTTTTTTTTGTATTATTGTCATTCGTTTCATGACCTCAAAAGAAAAAAATAAAAGAGTGTAATATAATTCTCCGTGTATCGACGTATTTTTTTTTATTGCCCTATCATTATGGTGATCCTGACGACGAGGCTATCATTGATGACGTAAGCACCCAGCAGTCGCCTCAGCTTCTCGTGGCTAATGAACTCCCTAAAGCCGCACCGTGGGTTTCCATGGCTTGACTTGGGTCTTCGAAACGCGGGTTCGCCGCAGTTGGAGAGGGAAAGTCGGACTGTCGCGGCGTCGTTGAAAACGTTTGGGCGATGACTGATGATGTCGAGCCGGAAGTCGTGCCGGAAGGGCCAAGGCACAATCTCGTCGTACTCGCCCGGTTCGAGACCGAGGAAAAGTCCCGTGAAGTTGGACTTCTTGTAATTCGGATACAGGAGGAGATGCATTCGGTAGCCGGGTTTGTGCGAGTAAAACGAATCACTCTGAAGAACAACGCTCTCTTGCAGGGATTTGTTAAAAGCTGCCGTGAAATTGGGTACAATCCAGTTATGCTCAGCGGCAAATCGGCCCTCGTGGAACCTGTAATAGAAATTATCATAGTTTATGACGGAACTTATCCCTGCATGATTCTAGAAATATTTACCATTAACACTTTAAAGGCAGGTTGTCGCCAAACGAAAGTTTGCAGGATCTAGCGCCATATCTAGCGCTATATCTAGTGCCATATCTAACGCCATATCTAAACTAAAATCGGGGTCAACCGTGGACCAACGCGAACAGAGCTCAAGGACTAATCACGGACTACTTACGAATTCAGATATTCCTCCGCTTTGTTTACGTCTTCTTGGCTTAGCTTAGGCTAGCGGCCAAATGAAAGGGAAAGCAACTTGCAATATTTTTAGACTCGAATAATGTTGTTTTTTTATCATTGGTGATAATAAATAGGGAAGGGGAAAATGGAGGAATGGCGAGGAAGCAGCCATCTTGATTTTGGTCGATTAGCGGAGAAAAACGCAATATTTTGGCTTTTAATAAACTGCAGTGTATGAGTAATTTGTGTCGCTGTAATCAGGCTTACTAATCCACATTATTCATATGAAAGTTTGTTTTGGGCGATTAGCTATTAATAACTAATGTAATAACGTTTTTACATGCGCACTATTTCTCTTTGGTGCAGGGGTGAAGCATCGCGTGGTAGTGATTCGGCCACCTACCTGTTCGCGTTGGTCCACGCTTGACCCCGATTTTAGTTTAGTTCTCTCTAGCACTTACTCGTATCCAGCAAAGGAATGCGCAAAGAAATACCTTTTAACACAACGACAACTCTCATCAATTTTTTACATTCCGACAGGAGGAGTTAGTGTGCCAGCTTTCTTTTCCTTCCCTCCTAAAGCCCAGATTAATACGAACGAGCCCAAAATATGGTTGTGAGCCATTTTAAAAAGGTCAATAGAAACCTCAAATTTGACAGAAGAGTTGTTTTGAATTTTTTTGTTTTTCCATACAGATATAGCCAGCACAGCTGTGGCTTTGTCTATGCCATGTAAGTCACCAAATTAAAACAAAACAACGTTGAAAGTAGACAATCAGCAGATTTTCTTGAATTTTACTAATAACCGACACAAGCCTGTATGCGATTCTAAAAGGTGAGTCGAACCTGGAATTTTGTCAATACGGTATTCTAGTATTTTTCATTTTTTTTTTCATATATGTTAAGAATCTGTTTCCGATGTGTGACGCTCGATTTGAGGCTTGTGTGAAAGGAAAAAAAAACTGTGGAAAGTAGGGCTAGGCAAGAGTTTTGGTCACTTGACCAATGGCGTCAGTAGAAACTGAGTGGTTCTCACAAAAACTTGAAACGAACCTCGAAATTAGCAGTGAGAATTACGAGCACAATTTCGACAAATAGTACACGAATTGGAGTACCGGGAACTGTCGTGTGCTCCTTGATAACTAAATAAAAGAATTAACTGTAAATATTTGGAAAAAAAATCCCATGCATTTACCGTGGTTCGAATACATTTCTCCACCAGGTAGAGGGTTTGTTGAGAGAAGCCCTTGTATAAGATAAGCTGCTTATGAACAACCCTTCTTAATTTTTTTAGCAAAAAACTGGTACGTCCTCGTGGACCCAGGAGCAACCTGAAGAAATTAATGATATTGCTGCCACCAGACGGCACCACGGTAAATTCTTTATATTCTACCGTGGCGCCTTCTCGTGACAGCAATATCGTTAACCTTTACAGCTTACTTGTAGGTGCACGAGGGCGTACCAAATTCTTACTCAGTAAGTAAGGAGGTACGTGGCTTGTTTGTGGTGTTAAAAGGTAATGCTTTGTACATTCCTTTGCCAGAAGCTAGCAAGCGCTAGAGAGAACTAGATACCGCTAGATGGCGCTAGATGCTGAAGAATTTCATCTGGTGACAACTCTCCTTTAAGGGACGAATGCACTTCATTACTTTTTTTTTAAGTACCGTACGTCAACTATAGGTCGGTTTGCTCAACTCGAACCGGCATTCATTTGGCTTAGAGATGAGGAAGCCGACCACTGGGCTGTTGATGCTCGCCTTGCTTGGGTTCCCTAGGTCCCCTCACAAAGCTGGCAGTGTGCCGTGGGACCTGGTGTTTAACCCGCCACGTAGAAGTTGCTTTTAACACACAGTCGTACAAAGGCTTATGCAGGACCAAAGGGACCAAAGGGTTAGGGTCCCCCAGGGCCCCTTCACAAAGCTCGCGGTGTGCCGTGACACATGGTGTTTAGCCCGAAACGTAGATATTGTTTTTAAGCCAAACTGTCCTGCAAAAGGGTTACACATTAAGTAATGAAGGATCAGTTTAAGTGGTATACTTAAGTGGTATCAGTTTAAGTGGTATCAGTTCATGAGGTATACTAGTATTTGTAGGATTAGTTCTGTTTGTCTGAAACTACGCTTCTAATGTTGTTTCACCATCTACAGAGAAAATATTTCCCCCTCCACTGGCTAAAGACCTTATCTATCACAACCTATCGCCGTAACTAGCAGTGCATAAAGATTTGAATGGGGTGACATACCAATTCTAGACCTTTTCCATCCTTTTACCGACTCGGTAGTTCCATTTTCCATCATAGAATTATAATGACATCTTCAATTTCAGTAAAAATGAAATAATCATACATGAAATATGGCCAAGTGCGTTTACATTTGCAAGAACGAAGGCTTTTTAAGGCGATTTACAGCAACAGAATTTTTCAGCCGTAATACCCCCGGCTCCGTTCCCTCGGAGTGCTAATATAAAATCGATATTTGTGTGTTTTAGCACGAAACTTCATAGCAGATTTAATTTCCCCGAGTCAAAAGGTCAAGGGAAATTTGTTGGAAAGGAGATGAGTGCTAAAACGTAAAAATTAACGATTTCATAAAAATTCGACTGGAATTCAGTGTGAAATTTTTTTGTTTTCTTTCCGCATAACGATTCTCCGAAATAATTTCGATTTACGGTTTTGACTTGAAATTTTTCGATTTGCCATTTCGATTTTCGATTTGCACTGTTTACTTTTACGTTGTTTACGATGTTTTCCTCTATTTGGCGTAACGACACTGAGCCCGATTTTATATTTCGTAAGTAGGCCTTAACCTTGTTTTTAAGCCGCTCATAATCGAAGTTAAACGTAACTTCGGTCGTCCGTTTGCATCTTTATGCAATTTGAAGTGTATTGTGTTTTCTGTTCCCTTGATAACGAGCTAGGGTCAGCTCGAAACGTCGGGTTGTGTTGACAATGTGCACGTTGAGCTTCTATTTTTTACATATTGCATGTTTTCAAACAGGGGCGAATGCAGGGGCGAATGTAGATAACTTAGGGCCCCAGTGCAGGCGTAATCATATATAGGCCCTTTTCGGGGGTGATTTTGGCCTTTTGAACTACCCAACCTTAACCTGGAATAGGAGTGGCACGTTAATCGATAATTTGATAATATCGCGATAAAATAATTCGTCAATTATCGTAGCGCACTTTTTCTGATTTATCGAATTATGCTGCAAACCCCACTGCTTAAATTTTTCACATCTCGGAAACCATAATAGCTAGAGACAAGCGGTTTGCGGCGTTGCATGCGGAATAACAAGGGCTCTCCAACCAAGTGTGAAATACTGTTGCAAGCATCTTTAGCTGATTGGGGAGAGAGTTTAATGCAAACAATATTTAATCATCACGACTGGGAAATTGTATGGTGAGGAAGTAATGTGCAATGCCAAGTGTCTTCTGCTAAGTGCCACACAATTCACATTCGTGAAGGTTGCACTTTAGGCATTCAACCACAGTTTTTTTTTATTAATTAACAAAATTAAAATGTTTAATCCGGCCTCAACATTTGTTTTATCGAGATATTATCGATAACCGCGATTGTTTTAAAAAGTTTTGCCGGGATTAAATTTTTTTGTGTCGTGCCGCCCATACCCTGGAAGATTCATACGACTCGAGTAGGCCAGCCTGGTAGGGAATTACACAAGGTCCTCTCTCCTGCTACAGACTACATCCTCGCCTGCGTTAACTCCGGCATCGCTCAGCCCGAAGTCGACAGTTTAAATTGGAATAAACAACACTGTTTCGCACGATTTCGTCAAATACTGTTGAATATTAACATAAAGTTAATATTCACTTTAAGTTAATATTAACATAAAGTTAATATAATATAGAAATATTATTTAAATATTTTTTCTTTTCTTCAGGCAATCTTAGGAACAAGTGCTTATGTGTACAAGTGAGAAAAATGCCTGTTAGGTATACGACGGGTTCTCATTTTGCCCTGCGTTGACAATTCCGGTAAACAGCCTTCCGTAATTATTGTTAGCTACACCTCGAAAGAATTTTAGAATAGAGCAAACATAAGTTATTAATCTAGAAACTAGAAACTGGCTCATCTTATCGCGTTGTGTGCTCCGCGTATTTGAAGAGAAGTAGGGGGGGGGGGGACGTAATTAAAATTTCAACAGACAAGAGGGTCACTGACGTCAACAACGCATAAAAATTAAATCATAATTAAATTGCGTCTGGTTCAAACAAACACTCCACGTGTAGTGAACCCGTAGGCAACGTGACTTCCGCCGAAACATTTTAGGACTTCAGTTTGAGTTGATGTGTGAACCGAATTGGTTGGTTAATAAATGGAGAAATATTGAAA
>JAHWFP010179345.1:0-10209 GCA_023313725.1 Lithobius niger | reverse complement strand
CAAAATGGCGGATTGGCTCTCAGCACAAAATGGCGGATTGGCTCTCAACACAAAATGGCGGATTGGCTCTCAGCACAAAATGGCGGATTGGCTCTCAGCACTAAAATGGCAGATTGGCTCTCAGCACTAAAATGGCGGATTGGCTCTCAGCACAAAATGGCGGATTGGCTCTCAGCACAAAATGGCAGATTGGCTCTCAGCACAAAATGGCGGATCGGCTCTCAACACAAAATGGCGGATTGGCTCTCCGCACTAAAATGGCGGATGCATTCATGATTATTATAGACCGGCATTACATAAATTTAAAAAAAAGTCAAGAAATAATTCTTTATTTAACTGTCAGCAACCACAGCAAATTAACGAGTTCGTGAATTATACACTGGCAATTGGAATGGTATTAATGAAACAAACCAAAATATAAAAAAAATAATAAAAAATATTCAGCTAGTATTTGTTTAAATGTCACGAACCACAGTAAATTAACGAGTACATTATGCGTTTTAAGACTTTAAAAATGCTAATTAAATCATTTCATAGCCTGCTTAAAATTGAAAATAACGTCGCAACCTTCATTAAAATTAATCGTTCCACCAGAAAACATGTCTCTTAACTGTTCTTTATTAATACCATCGTCTTTGTTAGCAGCATCTTCTACTGCTTCTCCTGATAAACCAATATTGTCTGTATTGTTTTCACCATGGTTACTCGATAATTCAAAGAGATCCTTAAACTCCATAACTTGTTTTGCCAACGCAAAAAAAGGAACCAAAAATATGGCTCCGCCTGCAATAATCACCGAGCGCGAGCAGATATTCACCGAGCGCTACCAAACGCAGCCAACAATACTCGTCGGACTGAGAGGCAAAAACCGGGTAATAAATAGGATATCATCCGCTTTCCTCGTGCCGAGAGCCAAACATACAACATTGCTGTCATTTCACATTATTCCCAAAATTTGCTATTCTCGCTCAAAGAACAGCTTCTAGCAGCGAATAGACTACTTGCAGCGAGAATTCAAAATCCAACATGGCGTCTATTTTGGAGTTGTGCAATCGAAGACAAACCATCGAATGCCGGCATTTAAAAATCAGTCCGTCATCTGGTACTACAGGGAAAATTGTTTTCTTAACGTAAGTAAAAGGCAACCTACAAAAAGTCATACATCAAATGCAAACATGGGTGAACAGTTTGTAATATAAAAACGGGGTATATTAGATGGATTTACACAGTAAGTGGGTGGGCTGTGTTGCACGGCCATATTGGAGCTGGGAAATGAAAGTGAGGCTAGGCAAAGCCAGCTGAGAGTAGGGCAGGCAGTAAGGCCTATAGGGAGGGGGGGAGGGGGCCAAAAAGAAACTACAAGGCGCAGGAAGGGCAGCATAGGTGTAGGGAATGATGTATGACATTTTGTAGGTTGCCTTTTTAGTAATTTTAACGTTTTTATTTGGCATTAGAATGACAGCACTAATATTGGGTGACAGATAACTGCTTGTTTGGTTGACCCTGTGACAATGTGAGTTTTTTTTTTTTTTTTTTTTGATTCCCTGATAACGGCATCGCAAATGTGTGTAAGTTTTTATTTGGTGCCAAAATGTTAGATACGTTTTTTCTGCGAGTGCATCCGGTGTTGTTTTTAATCATACATTCAGTGCACTCTCATCAACATATAGTAGCCTGTAAACCAACCCTCGACCCACCTTTCTCCGAAAGACGGGCCACCGCCATATTTTCTACAAACGGCTTAAGAGCACACCTCTATGATGACATCGCTAACACTTTCGTCATTAAACCAACGGTTAAGCGTTGAAAGACCTCTTTAGAAGTTGGCTACTTTTAATTCGACTTAGAAATTTTCATTGGCCATTTAGCCCATGACTAGCCACATCCAGCCAACTTAATTAGAAAGCTTGCCCCTTTCTTTTTTTAATTTTGCATAAAATTTAAATATTCCCATCTCAATTTGCATATTAACATTTTCGAAAAAGTTTCCTTGGCCCATTTAGCTCATGACTAGCCCCAACTAGCCCATTTAATTAGAAAGCTACCCCATTCTATTTTAAATTGTACATAAAATTTAAATATTCATATCTCATTTGCGTATTAATATTTTCGAGAAATTTTCATTGGCCCATTTAACCCATGACTAGTCCCAACCAGCCCACTTAATTAGAAATATGGCCCATTAGTTGTGGGGGCTGATGTGAAGCAGGCCCCCAGTTCTTTTTTCTTTGATATCTCCCGTTATTAAAAAAAGATATTTAAGAAATTTCAGTTAGCCCATAAGTAGCCCTAACCAGCCCAACTATTTAGAAGCCTGGCACATTAAGTGCGGAGGCCAGCGTCACACAGCCTCGACACCACAGGGCCCTTTTCATCCCAACTAATCCTGTATACTGTTTCCAAAAGCAATCCCAGGTGCTCATGACATTATCCAAATCGTTGGTTCGGCGATTCTTAGAGTACTGGGTCCCATTCTGGAAACCATTTTTCCCTAAGGATAAAGAGGCATATAGCGAATGTCCGAAGTCGAAGTTACTAAAAGAAAGTCTTAATTTACATCAAATCTGTTGCAGAGAGCGCCTTATTTACTTGAAATTACCATCTTTTGCAATGGCGCTGACGAAGACGGGATTGTAGACGGGATCGAAGACGGGATTGTACGGGGCGTACAAAATCTTACATGGGTTTTTAACGAAACTTTCTATGAACCAAACACACACCCGCAATCCACCCTCGGCTCCTCCCTCAAATTTAAAGCTTGTAATCCCCATGACATTGCCGTGCGCAATTCATTCATTTCATTTAGTGAATCCATGTAACAGGTTCCCCGAATTGGTTGGTATCGTAACAATTAACTAGATGTGGTTATTAATCCAAATGTTAATTACTCATACGAGCGTGTACTTACACTGTGAAAACGATGTGTACTGGCAGCACACATCAATGTGTACTTTCTCAGCCTCCACACGAACCGTGTACTGAGAGTACACAATTTGTGCACTGGTGGTACACAAGCTGTGACACTCTCCTCTTGGTACACAGGCTGTGTACTGCCAGTACACATCGTCTTCAGAGTGTACGATCTGGGGCGCTAGTCTCGAGTTGCGCTTTCAAATCTCATGAGGTTTTACAAAAAGAGCGCCAAAATCATTGCTGGCGCCCGTTCTATCGAACGCGACTTTTGATAAAACCGCATGCGATTTGAAAACGATGATGTCGAGGCTAAGTCCCCTGATCTAAGAACGTGTTTTTCCTATGATGTGCGGTATCCCACCTCTTCTCCATGTTTTCTCGTGAAGAATCTATTTTGTAGTATTTATTTTGCCAATATTTATTGATAATGGATACTGTAGGTAATTTTGCAAGTACTTGGAGTTATGTTTCTCGCAGTTTTCTATTTTCATTGTTATGTGTTTGAAATATCCGTTCCATTTCCATTAATATATAATTAAAGCTTTATAATAATAAATAATATTAAAGGTTATATAATTGAAGCTTCACTTTACTTGTTAAAATTTACACGGATAAAAATTGATGATTTTTAGTTGTAATAAACAAATGTATACATAATTGAGAAGATTGCATCTTTTTAAGTGCTTTTAACAAGTGATAAAGCACAACAGCACTTAAAACAGATGCAGTTGTCTCAATTACACATTTCCTTATTTCAATAAAAAAAAATCGTCAATTTTTATCCATGTATATACATTTTAACAAGTAAAGTGAAACTTCAACAATATAACCCTTTTTTTTTTGCAGCCCGCTTGACGTTTTAGTTTGTAAACCGTGTACCTTTTTTATAGCTATGGCGTCGCGCTACAATGGTTTATGTCCTCGACAACTGAAGTGATATGATGTTTGTTGTCTATAACTTCCCGCTGGTGAGTTGCAGTAATTTTTTTCATTTGCAGAAGTGTGATCGCGCGCACGTGTAGTGATTGTTGCTGCCCACTTTGAAACAATACTGCTCAGCTATGAAAGCTGGCACTAGAGAAATAAATACGCCATTCCATCGTTTTATAGCCATATACGTTTAGCTGGAACACGGATTCTTTCATTTTACGTATCAAGGCCATCAACTGTTTAGCAAAGAATACGTGCACGAAGAATGGACCTGGCGTTTGCTCATTGGCATTGTCCCCTAATTACAATGCTTAAAACAACGTAGATCAATAAAACTGATCGTTTAGGGACCCGTAACTGCGGAATGGCTCGACCAATTGAAAAAAAGGGTCTCTTTGAGGGTGAAGGTCAAGGAAATTGTTGGGTTAGACCATGTTTCAGATTTTAGGTAGGTGCAGTAAGTTTTTTCTGAAACGGTGTCACACAAGACCAACAACAACAACAACAACAACAACAACAACAACAACAACAACAAGTGAACAATTTTCAAATTTACGTGTGGCTCCCTACTTCTACTCCTGCACAGAATTGCATAATTTTTGGTATAAATATGCCTCCCATGCTTACTATTATCTGGCCAAGTTTCGTCGAAAAATATTGAATAGGAACGGCGATACAATTTTTTTAGGTTTGCTGGAGTGATGATTACAATCTAAAACGGTTATAGAATGCGCGGGCCCTTCATACACGGCCATTAAAAATGGTCCACCTTTCGTTTATCATAGCCGCGTATGATAAATAAAAGGTGAACCGTTGTTAAAGAATCGTTTAAGATGAATTGTTTAAGGTGAATTATTTAGGTTGGTGAATCGTCCAAGGTGAATTGGTGTCTATCTAGCCGTGTCTTGTTACACACTGGCCGACGCAGTCACCAAAGAACGTGCAGAAAAAATATTAACAAAACGGAAATGGGGTCTATTTGCTTGCTGCCTACGTAAAACTTATCAAAAAGCTATTCATATATCATATTTTGGATCTTTATAAACATTCTTTCCCCCTCGACTATTTACCCAGTCCTCCAGCGCAAACCGAAACTTTGATTATTCAGGGGAAAATAAACCTTAGGCGTACATCTTGGTGAATCTTCATACCGATCACAAAAGACCCATGTAACATTTTTGTCGATTTTCTGCGCAGATTGGATTGGTTGCTTCGCAATGGCATCGTCGTTGCCATGACTACTGTCAATAGGGCCAAGCTTGCCCCCCCCCGGGGGCGCGGGGCCCCGCCTGCCCTCCCCCACCTGCCCCCGCCATCCCACGTCTTGCGTGCGGAGTGGACCCGTTACTATGGCTTCTGAGTTGTGTTCACGTGTGTAATCCACTACCTCGTGCTTGTTGTTGCTTTAGATGCACGCGCTCGTTTGGTTACGTCCATGGTGACGAAGCCATTAACTCCCCAGGCGGTTTGTACGCTGCACGGGTTCGCGCAAGGAGTTCTAAATATTCGAGGAATTTGTTTTGGATCAAAGGAATTGGCGCTCGCAATAAGTTTTCATCCATTTTCTGGCCGGCTTAAATCCTGTAATGGTGTGCTGTATCTTGGGTGCGGAAGACATTTTGGAAATGTGAAGAGGACCGAGTCGTAGTTGGCGAAGGGGTAGGACAGAACGGTAGCTGCCCCTCCCCCTCTAAACCAGGATAAAGAGGGGGGGGGGGGGCATTATAGAGGTGAAATTCTTGGACCGTCGCAAGACGAACTACTGCTAAAGCATTTGCCGAGAATGTTTTCATTAATCAAGAACGAAAGTTAGAGGTTGAAAGGCGATCAGATACCGTCCTAGTTCTAACTAATAATTAAACTTTTTATATTTTTTTTTTGCTTCTGACATTCTTTTTTCCGGGTGGAGGGGGGGGTGGTGAAGGTGAATTAAAAATTATCAGTGGGGTGGGAGGGTGGGCGTAAGCATAATTCTACCTGTAGCCCTGAATGCGAACCTACTCCCGTACACAGGGAAGTCTAACCTTTCTAGTTAGCACCCCTCAGAACCGGGAGAGGACAGAAAGATATCTTCCCAGTTTCGTTAGATTTGATTTCTGTCCTCTCCTGGTTCTGAGGGGTGCTAACTAGAAGAGTTGGACTTGGAAAATTGTGGGTCGTCAGTTTTTTGTGGTCCACCCTGTATACTGGGGTGAAAATTATATACGCTGTAAAGACCAGTGGAAAGATTGCCACGATTCAAGACTGTGGAAAGATAAAACTTTGGTAATCGTTACTTCATTAGCGCAACAAAACTACAAAACTAGGGCCTAAAAAGTGCCAAAAAAATGCACTATTTGCACAAAGGTTTGGGTATTTTTCAGGCCACAATGTTGTTTAGCCTTGGATCAATAACTACACTTCGTTACGGGATAACCCACTTGCTACGCTTACCTCTCTAGCAACGCGTACAAAACTCGGGCCAGAATTCTCTAGCTTCTCAAATTCGCCACGAGAGTGTACCACGCCGACAACAGCGGAAGTGACTGAGACTACAGCTCTAGCGTCATTACTGCGGCGTCGTTGTATGCAGTTTCGGTTTCGACTATGGAAAGCGAGCTACGGAATAACGAAACTCAACTAGCGGCTAACTTCATTACAATTTCAGTTTTAGAAATCGCGTAAATTTTAGCGGGGCACGCGTGGACAAAAATAAAAATGCAATTCTTTAAAAATGATAAAGAAGATAATTTAGACGAACTGTTTCGTGTTGTACTGGTCTGTGGCCGTCAAGCGACTAAGACCTAGTCTTGGTGGTCACACGTCGCCACCATCTTGGATATTTTTGCGGAAGTAGTTGAAGATAACAGTTTGTGCCCAGATGGCGCACCACGTTTTAATCGCGAGTACTCTGGACAATACCGTGGCTAGACTTCGGAGCGAGTGAATAGGGGGCTTGGTTGAACTTTGCTTTGATAGTTGTCTGAATTATTAATACAGTGATCGGCAGTTTACCCCGCTGGGTCAACTAGACGGCGGCGGGTGGGGTGACGCTAAGAATGCATAGCTCCTGCCAAGATAGTGGGACTAGTTAAAGGCTCCCGCGCACTGAGCGGCCAGTGGTCGTCGCGGCCAAAAAAACACGGCGACTTTCCCGCTTGGCCACTTCCGTTTTTCATTGATAATTCTCGATCACGTGGTGAAAAATGAATACGGATCAAGTTTGGTAGCCCTGTGGCCGCCTGCACGCCGCCCGGGATCCCAGGGGCCGTGACCCAAACTACGACAACCGTCAGAGATTGATTATACGTGTACTTAGAGCTGTAAGCATATTCCATTATTCGATGCATCCCTTTGTTTACCACCTTCCAATAGGGCCCACCCATTTGTTTGAGGCTTCTCTCTACTTATTTCTGCAACAACGTAAAAAAAAAAATGCATAAATAAAAATATAAAAATAAAAATTAAAGGTTACTCTACTGCCATTGTGAAAAATTTCTCCTTTAGTCTTTGCTACGGTACATAACAATTCTTCGTGCACGTATTTTGTATTTCAAACTTTCATCTAAAACAGTTCGTACTCAATGGGTAAAATGAAACACCCCGTGTTTCAGCTAAACCCGTATAGTTTTAAACCAACTAAGCTACGTTCCTAATTTCGAGGCCAGTAGGCCCCGAAATTGGCAGCTATTAACGATGAAATAGTCTATTTGCTTGTCAGTTAAGCTTGAGTGATCACGGTTCGGACCACAAACTTGATGGCAGCCATTTTGCCTCTGATATCACTACTTTCTATGATGAAAACTTGATGGGTCCCTTTACCCTTACGGGGTTTTGGAATGACATCATTGGCTCCTTTGCTATTACTGCTAATCCTGAACCGGTGTTCTATCCTGTCTTCGAGCCAGGCAGGATGTTCACAATTAACGTGTTCATGTTTTCCACAGCAAAATATTTGAATTAACCTGTTGAGATACGGTGCTAGTGGCTTAAATATTTAATCCTGATTCCGCTGAGGAATGTAATAGAGGAACCATAATGATACGACTTCGTTGCTTTGCACGATTACTCTACTATTAAAAAAAAAAAAAAAAAATCTTCCTTCGGGCATCTCTAGGTCGAAAAATTCCAACCCTCCGCCCTGCCGCATTTCTGCAGCTAAAAATAATGTTGCTTTATTAAAGAAAGCAACGGATGTAAATACGAATAACCTTTTAAAGCCAGATCACTCGAATTTATAAACTTAAAAGGTTTTGAACTTCAACTTCCACCAACAACACCCTCTCCCCCCTCCCCCTCCTAAATTTTATGGCAATAGAAGATGTAAGACACACAGGTGCCGTATAATTAGGCAACGGACGCATAGGCTCCCCAATTTAGGCACTGGTCAAATAGGCACCCGGTCAAATAGGCACTCAGACATATAGACACTGGACAAATACGCACCAAACTACAAAAATTGATTTTTTTTTTTTCCAAATTGGGATGAATTGCCCTCAAATCCTGTATCGTTAAATATGGGACACTGGGACCGTTGGATTTCGCATTTAATAAAAAAAATTTTCGTGGTGAATTAATGTTTCAAATTACGCTGCCTTGGTCGCGCTACCGTGCTTGCTCGCTGTGACTAACAAATAAATCTTTAGCAGTTTTGACGGCTACGAGCATTTTATGGCAAACTTTTTTTCTCCTTCGTCCCCCAATTTGAGGGTACATAAATTGGTGCATATTTGTCCGAGTGGCTATTTATCCGGTGTCCAAATTCGGGTGCCTCATAGTCCGGTGACTATGTATCCACGTACCGTCAGTGGATAGATGATTGATATTTTTTATTATCACAATGTATTTTTTTTCCAGTCCAGGCCTAATTGAAGATAATAATTGTCAAAGTAGGGGGTTGTGACGTGTTACGTCATTTACTTTAATGACATTTTTTTTTTTTTTTAGCTAGAACCTGCTGCTACAAACTTCTACAGTCAACGATCTGTGTTATGTGTCTAGGAGTATGTGACCAAGGAGGGTTCGCGATTGTATCACGCACAGCGAATTTGCCGTCTACGTTAGATGACATCGCGTGACGGCAGCGTGTCTACGTAATGAGCATATAACTTACTGTCAACACCTGGCTAAGGCTGGAAATACCCGTAAGGTTTTGCGTCGCCCGACTTCCGTCATCGCCAGATAAAAGAAATGTGTGGTGGTGGAGCGAGCGGGCGTCCTGTCTTGCCTGCCTGTCAGCTGCAGTGCAATTTACCGAGGCGGCGGCGACGAACGACGACGCCCAGTGGACAGGTGGCGCCACAATAAGTAGCGTGTCTCTGTCGCGTGTGTCGTGTTATACCATTCGCAGGATCAACATGGCCGACCTGTCGATGGAGTGAAATATTCGACTCACGCCTGTTTATTTAACGATTGCACTGAGTCGCCTGAATATTTGATGGGTACATGCAGTACAAGCCATCGTTTGCAATGCTCCCGGCATCGCCGTTTAGTAATGCATGGCCCATAAATGAATAATACCGACTCGTTTGTGAAAGTGTTTGAATGGAGGACATGACGTAGTAGTGACAGGCCAGGCCGGCCACCAGGTGGTGTTGAGCTCAGGGATTTTAGGTGGAATGGAAAATTACTCTTTCATTGTGATTGCCTTTGGCAAATTTTGATGTGCGTGTGTTCAATACTCTTTTCCTTTTTTTCTTTGACCTCTTCGCTCCTTGTGTAAATATTAAGTTATTATGAAAATGTGGCCTGCATTCTTGTACATGTACACGTTTTTCGATTGGGGAGCTCGTGTATTTTGTGATGTAAGGAGCGAGCCGTGTTATTTCCTTGTGACGGAAATACAATAAATAAAAAAAATGGAAGGTCATATATGATTGACACGTAATCGTTGAAAGTATATAGCAATTCCTGTCAACGCTGACAGAGGTTGTGCTACCTTTCAAAAGCAACAGTGGTGAAAATGAAATATTTCACCATTTAGGTTGACTCGCACGGAAAGCCGTTTCTGTTGACCTTTAAGTGGACATGTTGAAGTATAATCCTGTAGGAAGTTTAACCATTTGCTCTTAGAGCTAGAATTGTTTGTTTTTTTACTTTTTAAAATCAACAAAACATTTTAGCAAGTTTACAACGATTTTAAAAATATTTCGCTTCCTTAGCCTATTTAAACATTCCCATGTCTGCACCTTGGCCATCCTTCCCCTGAAAAACCTACACGTTTGGCGATGCCATCGGGGACCAAAATGTCCCTGGCAGGTCTAACCTTGGTGGTAAGGCATTCGTGTCCCCCACTCCACCTTCGTCTATTCCACATTCCCGGCCATTGTTTTATTACAATTTTTTTTAATTTTATCATATTGTTAAAATTCAATATAAGTAATTTCT
>JAHWFP010179342.1:19124-29795 GCA_023313725.1 Lithobius niger | reverse complement strand
GTTTGGAAAAATTAAACATGGAGATTATTCAAAAGCAGTTGGAAAACGCAAGAAGCAACTTGGCACAAAATGAAAACCTCAAGGTGAATCAATATTGATTGATGAAAAAATTTCATTGTGGTATTCCTCTTATATTCCTTGCATGACAGGATAAAAGCACGCTGGGGAATCACGGAAATACTTCAGATCTTGGTCAGGATGGCCAAATATATTACGTCAAATGAATAAACACAGCAAGCTTACACTTGAATACAAGAGAAGACGTCAAAATACGACAAAATGGCTGTAAAATTGCTGTTATTTCCTGCGTTTTGGTAAAAATTTTTCTCTCCAGGAAAAAGCTGGATATATAGATATACGAATATATTACTACGTGATATTTAAAACTAGAGTATCAATAAATTGAGAAGGGGATAAATAAAGAGGTGTGGTTTCAAAATGTAATAAAAATTGTTATGAGCTGTAAGCATTGATCAAGTTGTATAAGAATGTAAATCAATACTGTTATATGGCATGAAAAAATGATGTTACTATTCTGTGACGAATATGGTGGAATATTGTCAAAAATTGTTAAACACAACTTGTAATTCTGACGTCATAAACAAAATTGTTGAATTTTGGGAAAAAGCAAGAATATTATTGAAATGTTAGTGCATGAAAACTGTTACTATGAAGAATGTAAATTTGGAGATGACGAATGATTGTTGATGTGTTGATGTGTCTAAATATTGTGCAATGAAAAATGAGGGAAAAACAATTTTAAAGTGATTGGTGATGCACGTCTGAGGTTATTAGTCTAAGACTATGGGTTTTCCAGATAAAAGTGAAACTTAACTTGGCATTAGAATTAAATATGGACATCACATAAAAATGAGTTCGAATCATGTGTGGACAGTTTTATGTCAGCTTTTTAGGCGAAGTTTAAACAAGTATTATGTGATGGGATTTGAACAAAGAAATTAAAGTTGGGGAAGCAAAGAATTCCTAAAACTTAGCTTCTGAATAGAAGGGGATATTGTAATGGTAATATATTTGCATAAATTAATATTCATATAAAATATTACATAAAAGATATCAGGCTGCATTTGGTATGCAAGGCAGTCGTAATTATTATTGTAAATCAAATCGGTGCATAAAATAGCAAAATAGTTAGCAAAAGGTAAACAAGAAACTGAGAGTCAAAAATAGACAGGGGAAAAGACCCTGCTAGACAGAGCGTCACCAACACAAGGTTAAGCAATTAGGATTTGAGGTCAACACGAAAAAAAGGGGAATGAGTTTGTACCGTTTTTGTCAACAGACCACTTTAGATAATTACAGGCTTAGTAAAGTGAGTGACATATCTTGAGCTAGCAATCTTGAAAGTAGAGCACAGTTGACAGGTGATCCAGATTGCTGTAATTATTATAAGTGGAGGGGTAATTATTGGCGATAGACAAGACGGAAAAGGGAAAGTCTATTAACCGATGGAATGTAAACAGAAGTTATAAAAGGATGAAGGGGACTTGAGTGAAAGTGTTGTTGTTGTTAGGAGTTGAGAGAATCATCAGCTTGCGTCATACGTTGTGCTCCGCCCGTTCCTTAGCTCGGGAAAAGTACGCCAATGGTTGTTGTGGAGCCGGGGTTCTCGACGGCAAAGCCGCATAGGCTACACCGACTCAGTTAAGTTGATAGTGTATTATTGTTCGTAGTGCTGGAGCATTAGTACTATTTTTATTTAGCGGGAAGCATAATCAAGTACAGTTATTGTTACGGGTTGTATTTATTTAACGACAATTATTAAGGATTAATAATTGGGGGTTTTAGCAAATACGGTTGAGTGTTGACTTCATCTCTTACACATATCAGTGCATATGCAATCTTGTTAATACGGTCTATCTAAATTAAAGTAACCGACCAGTTCTGAATGAAGATTGCCGACTATGCCTAGCTTGAATAAAACGGATAATTAATCAATTGGTGTCTTTGGTCTCTTGAATTGATAAGAGTTTTGTTCACACAGGTACCTACATCCATCTTGACAATATTTGTGGTTTTAACGCTAAATAAAACCATAACAAATGGTCATTGACAGTAGATTGTGGAAGCCTGAAAGTCTTTTGTATGTATAAGATTTACAGAGGCTCCATCTAACAGAGGCTCCATCTACAGTACAACGAAATAATTTGTCTTATCAATTTTGAACACCCAATTTGTCAATGCAAGCACTTATGGTTTTGTGCAGACCCTGCGCATCACCGTCTTCTATTTAACCCAAACCCAGAACTCATCTTTTATTTTGGGTTGAGATTACATTGGCAAACATAACGACAAGTATCCCTTCGTACATTGTTGTTTGCTTGTTGTGCCATCTGTCACTAAAGTTATATACGTGGATTTGTTTATGCACTCAGGCAACTGTTTACACTGAGTAATAACTAATATACGAACACATTAAAGGAAAACACGTTTTGGTAGGTTTCCCCCAACGAAACGCCATTCAGTTTTTGCACTTCACAGTCAAACGAAAATCAACTTGATGGCTTATTCTTCAATGCAAACGCGAATACGATACGAAACAATTTCTCCATTTTGGAGTATGTTGCTTCATTATTGCAGTAAGATGTCTGAAAGTGGTGTATTAATCAGTCCGTCTGATGCATTCCTTTTTTTTTTTTTTTGCACAAGATAGATTGCGATTTGCTGTTAAAAATGGGCATCAATGGATTTTTTTTCGTTGGGGTGCTTCCAAGTCTTTACAGTGTTGTACAAAACTTGTATTTTTTCCCCTTTCGAGGGCACCATTTAGTGCAAGCATGGCACCACATCCCCCAATGATCTTTTTCATCTAAACCTAAATTCTATCTCCTGTAACTGTCTGCCAGTCTTTGCATAATTAACGCTCGTAGCACAGTTCTGTTCTTTTTTACTTGTAGGCCTATTTGCTAACGTTTGGCTCCTGCTGGTTGTTTACAGCAACAAAACGTTCCAACAGATTCCAAATGGTTTTCATCATTTGCCTATAATGTCACTTGTTTCAGGGCGAGTGCAACGAAATAATAATAAAAAAAAATCAAATGTTGCTAAGCCGTACTGCGGCGTGTCTGCACAAACCGATGTGAAAATCGTATCCTAGCAATGATTTAAGGGGGCATAAGTGGTATTCCAAGCAGAATCCTTGGGATTTTTTTCTAATATCCTAAACATTTTAGAGGAAATAACTTTACATATTCTTAAACCTTATTAAAATACAAGTCTAACCTTTATTTTATTAATTTTTGGGAATGTTTTTTCCGGATATGGCAGCTTGTTCAAAAAGTATAGTAAAGTTAGTATACTGCAAGTCTGCATCTGTGATATCTTTTTAACAAATTGGTGCACAGTGTTCATTTTGGGCTTAAAACACTTGTTGTACATAGCACCACAATGCAAACTAAAAAAGTTGCAAAAAAATTTTTTTTATAAAGTGATACATTCTAGTTCACATTAATGCTCCCACATCCACCAACTTACGTCTAAAATTTCAAGTGGGTATCTTGTTTCTAAGTCGAGTTATAAGGTTTTTCGTGAGCAACCGCACACAATATTTACAATTTGAGATATCGAGCCGCAAAGTTCAGCTGTAATTCAAATGGCCCAAGGATTAGCACTAGAAGCATTGCTTGCTTTTCTTAAAAACCGCATTATTAACGGGGGAAAAATGTTGCAGTCGATAAAAAAACATTTTTATCTACCAATTTTTGTAAAAAAAAAATTCTGAAATTTCATATTTTACTACCACATGTGCCCTTAAAAGAACTAATAAATAAGTAAAGTGGTCATAACTAAGAATTTTAGATTGTCAAAAGGTAAAATTTTACGCAAGCCATGTGCTTGCTACCAATGACAAAACCATACCTGTTTCTCTACCAGCTGGAATTGGAGCCTCCATTTGTTGTTTGGTGGATTGTGATTGAAAAAAGAAATCTATACCAAGTTATTCTCACTTGGTTACGGTAATTTGGTTACGGTAATTTTCGATTTCGCCCACCCCGACATCTACTGGAATAGATCGTGAATTGAGAGGATCCAAACGTTTCGTAATTGTGCGCCGATCGTCTTTGCTTTTGTAGCGTGAGCTCTGCAGGTAGAAGTGCCTGGACCCGTGACTGAGGTTGACGCTAATGACACCCCCCCCCCCCCCACGTTTTTGCGTACTGTGCAATCCAGTCCTGCTTGGTCCATGGTTTTTGGGCCAGACTTGCGAGTCGGTAGACGCAGGGTGGGTAAGGGTGATTTCCGCGATAGGCTCCAGCAGTCCTGTCAGGAGATAGCCTTTGAAATGCCCTGCGTTTTGAGGCTTGGGGGAATGCCAGTTGCCCCTTGGCTTGTCCCAAGTGGCAGTTTCGTTTTCGCTCTGGCGTCCCTCCCGAAGGGTTCCACTCTACCAGCAAGGTACTTACAGGAGTTCCGGCGGCTGTGTATTCAATATGCCGGTTATCAGCACCTGTTTACTGATGGGTAGAAGTCAGACGTTGGCGTGGCGTGTGCTTGTGTGTGTAAGGGAGTAACGGTTGCCCATCGCCTTCCGTCAAGCTATTCTGTGTTTTCTGCAGAGCTCTTGGTTTGGCGGTGGAATGGGTCCTTGACCTTTAGGGCACGCATTTCATTGTCTTTAGTGATTCCATGATTGCCCTGGAGTACTTGGCGGATTAAGATCCTCGGAACCCCTTGACACAACGTGTCCAAGCTTTGCTTTCCCGGCCTGCAGAAAACCGTGCTCTTCTGCTGGATCCTGGGATGTGTTGGGTTAGGTGGAAATGAGCAAGCTGATTCTGCTGCGAAAGGGGCCCTTTCTGGCCCTCTCGGTAGGGATGTCAGCCTTGTTCCCTCGGACGCCTTTCCAACTCTGCGTCTGAGGTTACACGCTTTTTGGCAAACCTTGTGGGACAGACAGGACGGTAATAAATTACGAGCTATTAAAGGCACTGTTGAGGAATGGCACTCGGCGTGTCGCCGCAGTCGCCGAGACTGTGTCGCCGGACTGTGTCCGTTTGCAGGGGGTTGACTCTCCTGAATGTTATTGGTGTCGACGGCCACTTACAGTCCGACACTTCCTTGTTGATTGTCGCCATCTTGATGGTGTTCGTCGTCGTTTCTGTCAATTGGGCGATAAGTCTGTCCTCCTGTCCGGTGTTTTTCAATTTTTGCAGGAGGTGCAGATGTATAACAAGATTTAGATTAGGGGTTTGAATAATATCTCTGTAATGTGTGGTGCAGTGGCAACCCGGACCACTGCGCTGTGACTGAGGTTGGCGCTAATGACCAAGCTGTCGACGCACCATTAAGCCTAAATCCCCACCCCCCCAAATCGTTTAGTAATGGTCGACTCCCAATTTTCTCTCACTTGTTTCAGGGCAAGAATGAAAGAAAGTAGAATGGAATGAGTGAAATTATGCTTTTTCTGCCTCTTAGTGACAATTGATTTGTTCGAGAGAATCAGTGGAGGGCAATAGGGAAGTTTGAAATTAAAACTATGCATTTCTTGACAATAATTTTACACGAATCACATTGGGATTTCTATTGTCGCCAGACCATAAAAGTTAATGATCATATGGCGACCGGCGATCTTGATCTTTAGGTTGCACTGTATTTCATTTGACGTGTTGCAGGGTTCGTACATATACTGGAAATACTTGAAAATAGGTGAAAAACAATTCTAAACTGGAAAATACTGGAATATACTTGAAATTCATTTTTTATACTGGAAAATACAACAGTTTCTCCTGCAATTAAAACAAATTTGTCACAATTGTTAACATTTGTTGTACATATTAAAATATGCTGGAAAAGTGTAATAAAAATATACTGGAAAATACTTAACCAAAATTGCTGTGCTGTACGAATTGTGGTATTGACAGTTCATTCATACATCATATAAGGCTCAGGTCTCCGTAAGAGAGAGCTTTAGCCTGTTGAACGGAGAATTGTTCCGGAAATCGTGGGCTCAGATAGGTGCTTCTGACCATTTTCTAAGAACACACCCCTGGATTGTTCTAAGAATTGGAAGAAAGATTAAAGGTCAACTCTTGAGCTACTCTCTCTGCCGCTCTCTCTCTCTTTCTCTTGTTCTTTTTAGGGGTTGGGTTGAAAAGGTTCCTTTGTAGTCCTGTGGGTAAAAGTAGGAGGTACTGGACGTTTTTGCAGATTGCCGTTACGAGGTAGTGACGTTTTTGCGGGTAGTCCTTTCTCAAGGTCATATGGTAGAATACGGCATTTCTGTTCTAAACTATAGCCTGCCCTACCCTTAGTTTTTTTCCCCTATGTACAATATAATTAAAAAAATCTTAAAAGTTAATAGTAATATTTTAAGGTTAACATCTATTATTATTATTATAACAAGAGTACCTTAAAACATATTCTAAAGATTTTTTTTTAACAGCTAAAATTCGACAATTTTTAAAGGTTGTTACCTAAGCTATACACATTTTATTTCACATTATATTTCACATTTTTTATTTACTTCACTATTCGTGACGGTGCATCCATCGTACAACACTGAATACGCCTTCCTCCTGAGCGTTTATTAGTTGAACGATATCCCACGTGAGAGCTGTTAGTATTTCGTTTGTTTCAGCATTGTCTGTGAAAGCTACCATAATTAGACGGATTCTTTCGACGAGTGAAGTTATGGTACTTAGGTTTTGGCTGGTAATTTGATGGCAGCTACAATTGTTGCAGCTGCGAGTGGGTAGTACTTCCAACGGTAAGCCGTTAACAGCTCCACCTTCACTGTCGGTGCTGTTGTAGCTTACCATTACAATCGAGGTGATGGAGTTTGGTGGTGGGGAGGAAGGAGGTGTTGATTTTGAACTGTTCGCTGTAACATATCCAGAGGTGTCTGTTGTTACATCATCATCATCATCTTCTGGTTCTTCTTCTTTTAGGGGCTGTTCCTCTTCTCCATTTTCGTCATTAACATGTTGAAATACCTGTAGATTATGATTATGTACGTGTACGTGTTGATAATGCCTGTATGATTATGATTCAACACGCTAATGACTATAGTAGTAGTATGGTTAGTGCTAGAGATATAGTCGTCATCTTTATAATGGTCACACGTTCGAAAGTATGGCAGCAGCTGCAGATGTTAGCATGGTAACGATAAAATTTCTTGCTTCGGCTGTGAGTACGTTGCGTAGACAAATTGCGCGTTACTTTTAAGAAAGCTTCCATATTGAGGACGGGAGTGGAAAAAAGTACTCGGTTGTGCGCCAGTAAGATACAAGAAAGTGGTTTGATCTAAGGTCTAAGTTTTTCACGCGGCCGTAATTTTTCCAACCAAAACTGACCTTTTAACCCCACCTTCTATATTTGCAAAAAAACTAGTGCAAAGTATGTCACTCGGTATATTTTTACGTCAGCAAATTGTTTTTTTTCTGTGATTATAGTAGGTAATTAGAGAATCATATTTGCCCCTAGGGCATTAAATAGAGTTGCGCAATAAAACTCGCTTCTTGCTTTAGGTCCGTTTTGTGCGTAAACCATGCTAGTTTGTTTAATTGGAATCGGCACACTTTTTTCTGTTAACACGTGGGTTATCAGCTGTGCACATCTACAACTTAAATCATAATTTTAATATTACGTTAGTAGGCTACCATTTCAGCAAGGATTTTAACACTAGTGCACACAGCACAATGTGCATTCATGCAATTGTTCGTAATGCTAAGGGCTACTCAGAAAGGCCAAGTTTGTGCAAATCCATGCAGAACCAAGCTGTCGACGTGCCATTAAGCCTCAATTTCCCCCCCCCCCATGCAGTAGCCAAAATTCTACTTTTTGTTATCACCATGAAACACAATTTAGCACTTACTCGATACTCTTTAAGCCTACTTAAAAAGTCCAGGCCAATGCAAATCAATGAAAAAAGTGTACTAATACCACACTAAACAATAGACACCACAGATTTCCTATAGGCTAACAATCTTACAGGCTAATGCGACTGATAGAAAGGAATGCAGAGCAGAATATTTTCAGAAGTAAGTTTTTTTTTTAGTTGTTGTCCCCTTCCCCTGGCAACGAAAAAAAAAAGGGACCAGCTACTACACTGCACCGTTTTCAGAAGCAAAGCCTCCTGGTTTGTGGGATGGTCCTCCTTTATCTATGAGCTGCTGTTTGTTGGCACATTTTTTCAAGGCAGCAGTCTGGCGGTTTTTTCTGCACTGCTGTGCACTGTACTTCGTATCTGCCCTATTTTGTCTAGTTTGATTTTGTTTGGTTGGATTCTGGTGCCAGGCAACACTTATATTTCACAGGAATACTCGTACTTGATTTCTGCCACCATTGAACTGCACTACTGCACTGGCTACTACATATTGGTGACAGGCGACACTTTCATATTTCACAGGATTTCTTGTACTTGATTTCTGCCACCGTTGAACTGCACTACTGCACTGGCTACTTCGTAATCACTCCGTGCCTTGGACACAAATTGGGTCATCAGACATTTTGACCATATTACTGCATGCAGCGGTTCATTGGCATTTTGTGTTTTATCCTGAAGGCATCGCTTCAGTAATTATTCCGAACCCAGGAGTTCATATATTTTTATAATGTGGGCCGCTGCATTCTTTGCAAGGGGTGTATGAATATTGTCTGCATGTGGGCCAGGCTTTTCGTTTTTGGCGAGTACACGCTGATAGAAGCAAAACGACTTCTGTCCTTGTGGACATCTGATAGGATGGGGCTCTTCATCTGTCGAGATATGGGCATTTAACGTTGAGGTTTCGCAATCATAATGTTCAAAGTATTAAAGGTTTAACTCAGTCAACTTGGGTTTGCACATCGGCGAATTTTCGATCCTTTCCTCGGATCTTCTTCAGGCCTATTTAAAGTTATGTACACTATTTACACACATTCATGATGAATTTCTGGAGCACTACATCCCGTCCTTCTTCCTTGCTCGTGAATACACCATTCATCATTGCTTGTAAGTTAGCAGGGTTGCTGGTGATAGCATTATGGAAATAATTTTGCAGTTTCACCCTGCAAACTGCAGTGAAGAGACCCTTTTTTTCCAGCCAAGCTTCTCTGCCTTGGCGATAGTGCGTAGTCTATTGGCGACATGGTTAACACATTCTACCTTTTCAATATTCGATAACTCCACTAGGTCCGTGTATGGACAGCTGGGAAACGTGATCAAATGTCTTACTGTCACCATCACAAATAAAGGCAGTATATCTGAAGTTATATTGTTTGACGTTCCTTTTCCACATATTCTCGGCAGCTTGCGTTCTATTGCACCGGATGACACTGTACAGTTTTTTTTTCGCAATCAGACTTGAGCTCTGCATACCAGTCGTAAAATTCGGTTCAGTCTACCTTGCAAGCCTTTTTTTTTTTTTATCACAGACACGACAATACTCTGACAACACTTCATAGTCTATGATCACAGACACGACAATACTCTGACAACACTTCATAGTCTATGACTGCTCGACTTAGAATTAGAAGTAAACCCTTCTTATGTCACGATACATCAGCACTAACTGCGACGTTGAGGTTGACACCTTCCTTTATGCTTGGGTTATCCTTCACGTGGGTTCGACAAATTTCTTCGGTTGCTAAATTCAAGTTTTTTTGTGCAGTTTCATTGGCAGAATTTGATAAATCCTTAGCATGAGACGTAAATGTGGTGTTCCGAGTATATGCTTAGGTTTAAAGCCACACCCCTTTTTTCCAGCCCAGCCTACCCAGCCGCATGGGTCATCATTTCCAACAACAACTTTTCCATTTCCATGATGACACTTAATTGTTGCATTTCGCCAACACATTTCACAGTAAATGGCAGTAAATGGTTGTGTTGGCCCGTTTGCGAATTGGTCACACCCGACGTACTCACTGTTTCCTTTTGCGGGGGGTTGACCCTCCTGAATGTTCTTGGTGTCGACGGCCACTTACGGTCCGGCACTTACTTGTTGATTGTCGCCATCTTGATGGTGTTCGCCGTCGGTTCCATCTTCCGCATGACATTGCGCGTCAGTTGGGCGATAAGTCTGTCCTCCTGTCCGGTGTTTTTCAATTTTTGCAGGAGGTACAGATGTATGACAAGATTTAGATTAGGGGTTTGAATAACATCTCTGTAATGTGTGGTGCAGTGGCAACCCGGACCACTGCACTGTGACTGAGGTTGGCGCTAATGACCAAGTTGTTGACGCGCCATTAAGCCTCAATCCCCCCCCCCCCCCTTCACAGTAAACCAGTTGACGAGTTTCAGTGTAGGTCCCTATAATTTCAGTGTTCATAAAAACGGTTCTCTACAAGCCCACCCAGTAAAGAAATATCAAAAATACCGTTTTGAGAAGAAAGTTCTGGCTATGTAGCAGTTCCGTTTTGAAAGGCTTCAAATTTTTTTTGCGTAGCTGTGTTTTGAATGTCTTGACGTATTTTTAGGCTGTGGCGTGTCTTACAATGTACGATTTAAGTGGCTGACGTTGAAGTATATTTCTTGCGGCAGCAGGCAAAACTAACCTTGGCACTTCGTGACCGTTATTGACCGCAGTATTTTCAGCAACATTTGTTACTTCCGGCAATATGTCTTCAGAATGAGTACCGATCATTTCAGACGATGCTATGAGCGGCGGCATCGGCAATTTGAAGCATCAATTGGGAGAGTATTCACCCAAATTGTTGATTTTGGTGGCATTTTCCATC
>JAHWFP010179342.1:0-14315 GCA_023313725.1 Lithobius niger | reverse complement strand
TGTGTGTGTGTGTACCTCGGATCACTACCGGAAGAAAAAAAAGTTGGGGAAGGGAGTTGGACTTGGAAGAAAGCTTCTTTACAAGTCAGCCAGCCGTCACCATCAATGTGTGTGTGTGTGCACCTCGGATCACTACCGGAAGAAAAAAAAGTTGGGGAAGGGAGTTGAACTTGGAAGAAAGCTTCTTTACAAGTCAGCCAGCCGTCACCATCAATGTGTGTGTGTGTGTACCTCGGATCACTACCGGAAGAAACTATCTCATATATTATTTATATTATATTATATTATATTATTTATATTATACTATCTCAAGTGCGGTTTTTATTTTTGCAAAATCAGTCTTCGGCTAACAGTAATCCAAGTGAGCAATGGAAATAAAAGGAAATAGGCCTACTGCTTTCACACGCTTCAAACCAAAAGGTCTTTGTAGCACCATGACATGTATCAACTTGCTTTTTTTTTAGTATGTGTATGTAAAATAAAATTATAACATCCTGTTGTGATCTTACTGTTAAGCGTGCGACACAATGAAATGACACAGGGAACACAAAACAGGTTTTCATGGACAACCTAAGCACACTTTTCGAGTATCTTTTCTGATTTCCTTAGCACAGACACAACTCTTTTTGTGGACGATTCTTGTCTGTCGTGTCAGGTAATGGCGCCCAGCCATGAACTGGCTTTGGGTCAGGCAACAAGACCTTTGCACTATGGACAGATTTACATTATGAAATCCAAAAATAGCGCTGTCTAGTTGTGTGCATGTTCACAAAACATTCTGCCATTTAGTAGCATTCTAGCTCTATGTGAATACCAAGTTTTTGAACCAAGAGTTTTACGACATGGATCATATAGCTCTAAATCTTGGTCACACGCATCAACCCGTCAGTTTGTTATATTCCTCAATATGTTTTGGTTTGTTAAAGTGCTGCTGTCGGCCCGACCAACCACATTTCGCGATTTTTCAATGAAACCTGCAGTATGCTTCGTCGTAGCCACATATAAGCATCCTTTTTATCCTACCGTCGAACAATAAGCACATCACCTCTGCAAACAAAACATGCTTGATATTATTCCAGATTTTCTTGACCAAAGTTGCAGGCACATGTTGCCAGTAATAAGGGTATTCGGAGGTCACAAAAAATAGCTAAGCGTACGGACATGTACCAACTATCACAATAATTTATTTACCTCGATCTAATAAATAGTCCATCAAATATACTGCAATTCCTTTGACACACTCCATGGGCAAATGTGGTAAATGGTATCTTTTCCAAATGCAATTTGAAAATTCCAAGTACAACTTCGAAGGCTTGGTGAACTGGGACAAGCACAATACAGTTTTATGTCAAATCATGATCTTTTTGGTTTTGATATACACACAAAAATGAAGCTTAGCTTTCTATAAAAGCAGGGCTTATATACCACCACATTTTCACCGGGATCAACCAATTCCATGCAATATACACATAGTAGGGTAAAGTCCAGTTCAAGGCATGTGAGTGGAGCATTTTTTCTCACTGGATCAGGGCAAGAAACCCGAAGAAATGGATCCTTGACCTTCAGGGCACGCATTTCATTATCTTTAGTGATTCCGTGAGTGCCCTGGAGTCCTTGGCGAATTACAATCTTCGGAACCCCTTGACACAACGTGTTCAAGCTTTGCTTTCCCGCTTGCCTGGCCAGCAGAAAACCGTGCTTTTCTGCTGGATCCCGGGCCATGTTGGGATAACAGGGAATGAGCAAGCTGATTCTGCTGCGAAAGGGGCCCTTTCTGGCCCTCTCGGTAGGGATCTCAGCCTTGTTCCCTCAGACGCCTTTCCAACTCTGCGTCTGAGGTTACACGCTTTTTGGCAAACCTTGTGGGAGAGACAGGATGGTAATAAATTACGGGCCATTAAAGGCACTGTCGAGGAGTGGCGCTCGGCGTGTCGCCGCAGTCGTCGTGAGGAGGTTGTGGTGGCCCGTTTGCGCATTGGTCACACCCGACTTACTCACTGTTTCGTTTTGTGGGGGGTTGACCCTCCTGAATGTTATTGGTGTCGACGGCCACTTACGGTCCGGCACTTACTTGTTGATTGTCGCCATCTTGATGGTGTTCGCCGTCGTTTCCGTCTTTCGCATGATATTGCGCGTCAGTTGGGCGATAAGTCTGTCCTCCTGTCCGGTGTTTTTCAATTTTTGCAGGAGGTACAGATGTATGACAAGATTTAGATTCGGGGTTTGCATAACACCTCTGTAATGTGTGGTGCAGTGGCAACCCGGACCACTGGCCCTCTCGGAAGGGATCTCAGCCTTGTTCCCTCGGACGCTTTTCCAACTCTGCGTCTGAGGTTACACGCTTTTTGGCAAGCCTCGTGGGATGGACAGGACGGCAATAAATTACGAGCTATTAAAGGCACTGTTGAGGAATGGCACTCGGCGTGTCGCCGTGAGGAGGTGGTGTTGGTCCGTTTGCGCATTGGTCACACTCGACTTACTCACTAATTCCTTTTGCGGGGGGTTGACCCTCCTGAATGTTATTGGTGTCGGCGGCCACTTACGGTCCGGCACTTCCTTGTTGATTGTTGCCATCTTGATGGTTTTCGTCGTCGTTTCCATCTTCCGCATGACATTGTGCGTCAATTGGGCGATAAGTCTGTCCTCCTGTCCGGTGTTTTTCATTTTTGCAGGAGGTACAGATGTATGACAAGATTTAGATTAGGGGTTTGAATAATATCTCTGTAATGTGTGGTGCAGTGGCAACCCAGACCACTGCACTGTGACTGAGGTTGGCGCTAATGACCAAGCTGTCGACGCGCCATTAAGCCTCATCTCCCCCCCCCCCCCCCCATTAACAATTGGTGGGTAGCAGACCTATTCGGTAAGAAACGAAATTGATCATGTTTAACAATGGAGTGTTCATTTAAAAATTTAGTAATTGTATCACGGATGATTGATTCCATCACTTTACATGCCACACAAGTGAGTGCAATTGGCCTGTAGTTAGCTGGGTCGGAGGAGGAACCCTTCTTAAAAACAGGTACCACGTTAGCTGTTTTCCAAATAGCCGGCAGTGTGCCTTGAACAAAAGAAAGCGAGCAAAGCTTCGAGACAGGATAGCTGATTTCATAGACTAGCTGTTTCAAAAGAAAAGCTGAAAAGCTGTCCGGACCACAGGATTTACTTGGTTTAAGTTTATTAATTGCCGAAACAGTTGCAATTTCAGGAAAAGCCACTGTGGAGCATGGAAAGATATTACTAGATGATTGACGTGCTGGAAGAAGTAGGTTTCCGTCATCCGCAATGGTGTTCGCAGCAAAAGTTTCACGAAGGCCTCCGCTTTATCCAAGTTGTCAGTTAAGAAGTTATTTCCTATTTTCAGTGGTGGAAGCGCTCTTGATGCCGAGTTCTTATTTCGGTAAAGTTTGAACAAAGATGCTAAGTTCCCCTCACGGATTACAGCTTCTTCCCGTGATCGAAACCATAGCTCGGTAGAATTTGAGTAGAGCTTGCGTGCGCTATTATAGGCAAGTAGTGTTGATGGGTCTGGGTTTACTTTAAGCCTTTTCCACAGCTTAAGCTTTTTGATGCCCAATTTAACAATATGTTGTGGAAAAACCACAAGTTTCCGCTTTTTCCCAAGTGGGCTTTCAGTACATAGCTCAATGTGCCCAGCAAGCAATGAGTGGAAGCAAATCCACGCTTGTTCAATGTTTGGATGGTTCACGAAAATTAAATTGTCCCAATCCAATTGTCTCATGGACGATTTTAATAGGTCGAAATTGATCTTCCCCTTAGCTTTGGCAGCAGATGATCGAGGTGACTTACCAGAGCCTGTCTGGGACAGATTTAAAGAGAAATTCACAACACAGTGGTCGCTACTACCGAAATGGTCTCCAACGTTTAGGTCAAAAACGAGCCTATCATCATGTGTGAAAACCAAATCAAGTATATTATTTTCCCTGGTTGGAGTGTCCACCAGTTGCCGTAGGCCGAGCGGAGCAATTGATTCAAGAAAAATTTCGTGGTGACTGTCGCCGGCGCAATTTCGAACCCAATCAACAGTTGAGAGATTGAAATCCCCTAACAGAATATTAGAGTGGCCATGGTTCATGAACCGATTGATGAAAGAACACAGGTTTAAAATTTTACTGTCAATGTGGCTACTTGGTAAATAACATAAAATAAAAGTAATTTTGTTGCGTGGCAGTGCAACCACGATACCATCCTCCGCTGAGGCAACCTCAAGAACAACCAATGGGATCTCGACACGATGTATGATCAATAAACCCCCTCCCCGACTGCCACGATCCCGTCTGATCACGGAAAATTTACGAGTATCAACAATCATAGCATCGGTGAAATTAGGTGTAGTTTTGATGGTAGTTCACTTGCCTTGAGACCGGGGTAAGTCCAGGTTTTTGAATTTGGGTGGCAACTTCCTCTCAGGTTGCGTACATGGGAGTCACCAATTATATTTGTTTGGCAAGTCCATTTAGATTCCAGCATTTTAAACATTTCTGGTCGGGTTTCGGTGGCATTTGATGCACTTTGGTTGCAGTTGTCGTGACCACTTACTACATCATTTCTGTTGTTGTTTTTCAAGTTGCACAAAGATGACACATTTGGTAGGCAGTTAGACAATTCATTATTGCCACCAGATCCCGATGGATGTGCGCTCAGACACACTGGTTCTTTTCCATGAGCAGAATTTTTGTTTGTTTGTTTTTTCTTGTGCCGGACCGTAATGTTTTTGTGGAGTGAAGGTGTCGTGGGAGGAAGTGCTGCATTATCCACAGTTTGAGATCTTTCATCGCGGTCAAGGAGGGCAGACATAATCTCTAGGCTACCTCCAGCAGAAGATTTCAACTTTACCTTAAGATTACAGCCACCTGGTGGCTGAAATTCCAGCAAGTTACTTTGACCCGGATCATTTTGCCTTTCCAGTGTGAGGGCCTTAACTTCCTCCAATTTGCACTGCAAAACACTGTCAATTTCTGCCATTCTGGCCTCGAGCTTCAGGAAGAGGGACTCGGCGTGTTCCTCCAGCGTCTGTTGTTGTTTCTTAAAAAAGTTCGTGGTCCACCTCTCAAACATGGTTTTAAAATCCTCAAAGCGTGACTCTAGCACAGTAGTTATTTGTTGCGGAATCGAGGCCATCTTTGAATTTATTTCACACATGTCAACATCTTTCTCGAGGGTAAATTCTTCGAGACGGTTTAATAATTTGGAGGAAAGATTGTGAAGATCCGGTAAAATTGGCGAATCATAGTTCATTCCAGCGTGATTGTGTGTAGGCACCAATGGCGTACTCTTGCATGGACGAATGTTGTAGGGTGTTGTTTCCATGGTGTCGTAATATAAAGTGCGCCGTCTGCCTTCCCGTGTTGGGGGGGATCGGACTCTGAGTTTCGTTTCTGTCTCGTCTTTCTTTCCTCGTATTGGTAAAGAAATTTGTCCATTTTTTGAGAGTAAACGAGAAAACTATAATCGCGAAAACCTCAAAAGCCCCTGCACAAAACAGCGGTTAAAAAAATATTTTCAACCATTGTCCCAATACACCTCCGTAGTTTTAAGTCGGCTAAATGTAGCGAAATGTATTCTCTGGTAGGTCATTATATAGTTTTGGTTCTTAAGTTGGTTCTTAAAGTGTTTAAAGAATCAAAACAGCTTCCCTGTCATGACCACTTTGGTCTATTGAGTTTTTGAGAAATTTATTCAAATTTTCAATTTCGTAAGTTCCGGGAGTGACTATCACTTTCTGCCAAGTTTTACCAGCATCTGCGGTGTATTTAATTTAGTTTTTTTTAAAAAATCGATTATGCTGTTATACGTGTCTAAATTAATAAGCGCCAATTCGTAGCTTTTTTCAGGGTCCAAATGAAACGGAGTATTTAGATTAAATCTCAAGTCAGAGTCTTTGTCAGTGACGATAAAAGAACAAGAGTCCATTTCTTTTTTTAATTCCCTTTTTTCATCCGATAAACAGCGTCATATGAGGTAGCAAAAAGCACTTTCCACCCTGCTCCAGATAGATGAAAGGCATAAAATAAAAGGTAGCAAAAGGCATTTTCCCACCAGATCGACGAAAACGAAAAAAAGGTTATAAAAGGCAATTTCCCACCTTCTTCCAGATCGACGGCCCGCCGGAACCCCCACGTCGATCATGTGAACGGAAGTTACGCCATTACCCCCACTATGATCCTGTGACCGGAAGTGACGTACTGGGAAGTAGCACTCCAGATTGACGAAAACGTATGAAAGGTAGTAAAAGGCACTTTTCCACCATCCGCCAACTTTACAAATACAATAAAAAAACAAAAATAAAAGGTTTTAAAAGACACTTTTCCACCCTAATCCAGTTCGACGGAAACCGGTAGTGATGCCCCCCCCCCCCACTTTTCATCAGGTGAATGGAAGTGGATCATTACCCCCATTTTGATCAGGTGACCAGAAGTGGCATCGTAGGATGTAGCAAATAGTACTTTCCCACCCTCCTCCAGATTTATGAAAAATGGAAGGACGCCATTACCCCCCAGTTTTTATCATGTGAGTGGAAGTGCATCATTACCCCCACTTTTATCACGTGAGTGGGAGTGGGGGTATATAGGTAACTTAATATCGCAATTTTACCCTACTACAGAGCCCACCCCAACGAAGATGCAATGCGATCAATCACCGATGTGATTGTGGTGTACTGGAGAGGAGGGTTTCATATTTGCGACTGGGTATGTAGTCCAGAGAGGTGCTACGCTGCATCCCAGAAGAATTCAGTTTAACAGAGAACAAAGATGCTAGAACTGGTGACGAGGTCAGGAATGAATTCACGGCTGTGACCATGCCAATGGAGATGGACTGCCCGATGCGCGATGCATTCTTGGGTGGCCCAAGCTAATCTGGGTGGCAACTTCGATGTTGCGATTCTTGCGAAGAGGTCGTCATAACGCCAGGAACATTGAGCTCCCAGAAGCTGTAAACTAACTTTTCCAAGTTAGGATCAAGGAAGACCCAATCTCGCAAGGAATCGCGTGTTGCTTGATTTCTCACTTTGCTCTGCATAAGGTGGATCTGGGAGAGACTGGTGCAGCCTGTGAAAGGAACACTGCGTGTGACGTTACCTGTGGGAGCTTTATGCGAAGAGGTCCTGCTGACCCTGCGTGTGGAAGCAAAGTTATGTGAAGACAACTGTCCTCCTATCAATGACTGTGAATGCGGATGACTCTGAAGCGTTGACTCCAAAACAGTTTCTGAGTGGTTCATCGAGTGGTGGCAGCCCCCATGACAGTTTCAAGGTCATGGACTTGTGCCTAAGAAAGCAGCGGTGTGCTGGCCAAAGACGTGTTGACCATTTCTGGAAGAAGTTGTTCAAGGAGTACCTGCCGTGGAATTGGTGAGAGTGGATAACCTTGAGTTTGTGGACGGTGTCAGTCTCCGTAATTTTCGGTCAGCAAGAGTGGTCACCCGGGCGCACCTAGGCAGTGATGGTCAGGTGCGTGCTGCCAATGAAAGAACTGTGACTGGTGTCTTCCGATGGCCTGTCACGAAGACCTGTGGACTGGATGTGCTCGCCCGTGATAAGTAAGGGTTGGTGACCTTACCGAAGGAAGGGTGGGGGGGGGGGGGGAGTATGTCGCCGTGGGTGATCATGTAAATAATGGACTTTGTTTCCAGACTTAAAACTGTGTTTTTTGGTTGTCTCGGATGCCCACTGTTGTGCCGATTGACTATGTTTGCTTTGTGCGATGACAAACGATGGCCTTGCGTTTTGTTAAATACTTGTGTTTGTGGCCACTAGATGCCGCCAACGATCTGCTACATGACGGCTTGCGGTCTTTTGTCTTGCACGTAATTTGCACATAATTAATTAGCATCTATACTGTACTTGGGCAAGGCTTGTGCGTGTAAGGTTTGGCACGGGTTTGTTGTTGTTGTTGTACAGCGGCCAATGGATTAACTTGTGTTAGTGCTTGTGAGTTGGCGTGAATTTGTGTACAACTAGTTAGGTAGTGCGCAAATCATGGTAATGACCCTGTCTCTGTTGTCAAATTGAGAAGTACAACAGAGGCAGTGACGTGATTGCTATTTGATTAACAGTGCGTTAACGAACGTTCGTTGGTTTAGGTGGGAACTTTGTGCGCTGAAGTCGCGTTCCCACCCGGGAAAATATGCGCGATTAGTTTTGCACGTGTCGTGTTGATTTCGCTAGTGCCACGATTTCCATACCACTAGATACTTGCCGTTTGCCCCAATAGTTCAATAGTTTCCTGATGACTACTGAAAAAATCGGGTGGTCCTTCGAAGAGGACGCCCTGCTTGAAGGAAAGAAGCAATGTGTGTTGATGATCTTTTGAACACTGCCATTGATCGCCGGATCTCAACTTCTGTAGCGGATATCCCCCCCCCCCAACAACAAGGAAAACGCAAATAAACTGTGTCTTTTTATGATGGAAGCCATTTTGAATTGTTAGTGGATTGTGGCACCCTGTTGACTATGAATATGATCGTACGACCAAATATTTTGTGTCTACCTGCAAAACGGCAAAAATAATTTGTTTCTATCTGACAGAAACAAGCTATTTTTGCCGTTTTGTTTTTCTGGACTCATCAAATTTTGACTATGGTTTCTTGAAAGGGAAATCATTCATGGACCCAAGGCGTAACTACGTGCCTGGGAGCCCAGGACAAACAATTAAAAGGTGCTCCTTTTTCCGAAAATTTTGAGGCTTTATTTACCCATTTCCCATATTTTTTTTGGTTAGTCATTAATGTACTGTTGTTGACCATTCCATCAGTTCGGGGCATGGGGCAGTGCCCCACTCTGTCCAGCCGTGTTGAGGGATACCCTCTTTATAATGCGTATAAAGCAAACCTAGAATAGTGAAAAAAGTTTGTGCTTGAAATTATTTTATCTTACTCATTAATGATATTCTAATATGGTAAATGACTTTTTTTTTTAATTATCACAGTTTACGTTGCAACCTGTTGGATTACCAACCGATATACGTTTTGTGTGCATTGTGAATTCCGACACAACTATACAACTCTTGCTGGATAAATTAAAGGTAACTCTATGCAGTCAAACGTGTCTTTTGTAGGATATTGCCATTGGTTTTTTGTTAGATGACCAGGCATATTTAGATTTACGCTTATCACCATATCGTGATACCTATATCAAGCTATCTGAATTTATCCAACTGTGCCTATGAGTAAAAACTCACTTCCACGCGCTATCCAAAGAGTTGCTGATTTTGCCACAAGTTGCGCTGTGAGCATATTATAAAAAATGCTGCTCTGTATGACATTCCGTGGCTACGATACCACCGTTTTGCATGCATGACGGCATGTATCCTTGTGCCATTCTCTCCTCGTACTGTCAATGCAAAAACGGACTTTGCATGTATACATTGTTGCCTTAAGTTACTATCTTCCCAGTGAGATTTACTGAAATCTTACTCAGTTTGTTGAAATTCTGATCTTCTTGGGGTGTCGCGTGTAGCTGTGATGGTACTGATTTCGGAAAATGCAGCAGAGTCGGAATCACTGGCATAATTCCTTGCTAGGCACAGATAATGATCAAAAGACGTGGCTACAGATGGGATGGCTACAGATGGACGAAGCTGCCGTACGTTAACGATGGGTGGTGCAAAGTATTATTACAATTATTGTTAATTAAGTCAATAGGTGGTGCAAAGTATTATAATAAATTGTTGTTAAATGAGACTTGAACAAATAACTGAAATTTACGTAGTGTGTATTGATAAAAATAAATATTACAAAAACTTAGATAACTATTGTAGTACTTCCTAAATGCATACAACCAGGCTAAACAATCGATTTCCTTGCCAATCGTGTGCTTCAGTAGTGTATTTTTTTTTGTTTCAATCCAAAATTAAAATGAAATTCGTTTCTGCACGAAACTCACATTCTGCCTGGTAAAATTCGAGCCACGGTACCTTGCCTGATTGTTGCGTCTCAGTGTACTATCACTATCACTAGCACTATCATTGTAGGTAGAGCTTGCAACCGTGATTATACTCACTTTGATATTAGTGTCACTATGGGGACCTAATTTAACCTTAAAGGAATACTAAACCCTCCAACAATGAATTTTTTTATCAATAGTTTAGATACTGGAATTAATGTTAACAGGTAACCGACGTCAATGGGTATCAGTGTTTAAGCCGTACGAATATTTAAACTACCTGATTTAAGCAGACGATGCACAAGCTCTGGAGAAAATCCCGTTTGAACCACCACGCGTCGTGACGTCATTACTTTTACGGCGCCTTCCACCTGCGCGTGCGCCAGAAGCAAAATGGCATCGCCTGGGACTCTCGTAGTGCGGGCATTTCTGGCATCTACACCACGACAGGTCATCGCTGGCGGGATCCCACGGGTCTTCTGGCTTCTTAGGTGTTTTCTTAGCGATCTCGCATCTTTTTGCCTTCCGTTTACCACTTGCAACAGGTTCAAACTGATAAGGCTGCAACGAGTTGACAGCGACAGCGTTGTTGGTAGCCATGTTTGTTTACAAGCAGAGAGTGGTCGCCCGCACTGCACTATGGGAAGGACGCGCTCCCCACTTCCGTTATGGTTTTGACGTCACGCTGCTTCACGAAACTTCCATAGTGGCGAGCTCTCGTGGTGCTAGGTTTGGTTGGGTGTCTTAAAAAACGCACTTATTTTAATTTATTATGACGTAAGTAAGAAGGCAAGCGACATTTTATAAGTTTTGAAGGGGTTTTTAGGGTCTTAGCTATCATTAAAAAAATTGGAAAAGTGAGGGTTTAGTCTTCCTTTAAACTAAAGGTTGTCACATTGTTTGTATGGAGAAAGGAAATCATGTAGTAACATCCTTTTCAACTTTTAATGTTATCTCAGGGTGGAGTAGGAGAATTTTGTCCCATGTTGCCCAATAAACCACAACTGCTACCATCGTTCTGTGCATTTATTCACCATCATTTCTAAGCCTAAGACTGCGTGGTTGCATAATTGGTGCATTGCCGTCTTGTCTTCTCCAGTTGCCAAGGGAACTAGCCTTCACCAAGTTCGAACTTCAAACCTTTTCTTTTACTACTCTAGAATTTAAAACGACGTGGAAAGATTTTTTTTGAGTATGTCATTTGGGAAGTAATTCTGAATTTTGTGTTTTCTGCAATGACTTTAATTGCAAGTATCGAGTTTTAGATAGGAACAGTGCTTTTTTTTTCACTGTACTTTTGCCTAAGCTATTTAGGTTGAAATATAAGGCTTATAGTAGTTAGCTGTAAATATTGTATTAAACATTATTAGTGATTTTTTCTTTTATTTTATGAACTTTTATGCAAAGGTCTAATAGATCTAAATGGACTTCAGTAGAAGTATTTACTATTTCTACTAAAATAGGTGGAAGCAGCAGCAGGAGCCTTCACTCCCCCACCACCTTTTCCCAACGGTTTTAAGGTAACACTTTCACCTCCAAACCCGAGTGTGCTAACGGCTCCTTCTACAACTCGTACTGCTGGTATTCATCGCAAAGGTTTTACTCAGTTTTGAACTGCAAGTCTAAATTTGACCCCTTCAAATGAGACTGTTCAACCCAGCACTCTACCAAATTTTCGTCGATTACTTTGTCTTAGTCTGACAACAATGGCGTTGCCCAAATTTAAACTGTTCTTCCTGGGATTCTTTCATCAGATTTTAACAAATGTCTGGCTCAGCCACACTACAACGTCTAGTGGGCGTTATAAACAAACACCATCTCCCATAATTTGAAAAGTGAGCTTAAACGGTGCTCAAACATTTTTGAAATTACTTAACTTGCATAGTTTAATTAAACAAATTCCTGATTGAAAAAAATAGATTAGTAAATTTACGAGTATGGTTTGTCCGTAATTTGGACGTCATTTCAATATTGTTTCTAAGTTAATTTTACTTCATCTTCCATCTTTCAGTACGAATTTGTCAATCGACGTGCTAAACCATGCACAGATGACCAGAGCTACTTCCAGTGCAAGAAGAAGTGTGAAGTCCAGCTGGGCAGACAATTTCCTTGCAGGTATGTTGTATCTATTAACCTACATTATTTGAAGTAATCAAAAACACTAAATAGAACACTAACTTCGTATCATCCTAACCTAACCTAACCTGACCTAACCTAACCTAACAAACTTAATCTAACTTAACCTAACTCAACCTAACTCTGAATGTCAGTGACAGCATGACAAAACAACAGCACAGCTGCCAAACCAACACCAACACCATCGATTAACGTATACAGATTACTAAACTTTACCAAAACCCTTTAGTGTAAAAACAGAATTCATTAAACTTGACTAACTTAACCTGATAGTATGGTCCAGCAGAACCTGAAAATGCATGCACTTGCTGGTTGGGTTGAAGACTACAGGTGGGGTCTGGGTGTCATGGCCATCATTGTAAAGAAAGCCCGCCAGGTATTCTCAAGTGATCACTTGTACGACTTTTGTGGTGCTGCTGTGACGTAACTTGGTGACCTAAGCTCAATGGAGGAGTAGGGACTTTGACCAATGTCTTTTATTTTGCCGTTGACACAAGTTGAACTTTGCCTAGTACGTATGTATATGTTGAAAGGAACTTGCCCTTTGAGAGTTTCCATCCCCATTCTGAAGGATTCAAAGTGTTTCCAGATCACTCCCTCTTTTGATGAAGTGTCCGAATTCTATAGCTATTGATGATGGAGTAATTATTGTTCTGGCTTAACCTGAACGCCTTTGCTGAATCCACTTTCTGCAGGAACATGCGATGACATGTTTCGTTAAGGGTTACAAACGATTTACCTCCATAAAGAAATATCAGAACCTTCTCACCTCCTCTCTCTTTGGTTCTGATGATTGGTGGAACGCAGTTGTGAGCTTGCGGAGGTCTTTGTCAGAGTTAAGTTTCGTCAGGGCTGCTTGTTTTCCTGTGCCCAGTACACGAGAAACTGGATCACATCCAAGGAAGGCGTTGATAAAGGGTAGGGAGCTAAATACTTTCTCACCAATTAGCATG
Source organism: Lithobius niger (assembly GCA_023313725.1). Classification (NCBI taxonomy): domain Eukaryota; kingdom Metazoa; phylum Arthropoda; class Chilopoda; order Lithobiomorpha; family Lithobiidae; genus Lithobius; species Lithobius niger. Next base: position 1,322 of record JAHWFP010179342.1, on the reverse strand, counting down.
TACTGGCTGCAAAGGTACAAGGTGCCTCAACTGGGTACACGTGATGGAAGTTGTAAGTTTTGTGGCTTCTAAGTGAATTGAGTGTAATAAAATAAGCGTAGAATATTGTGATTACTGAGGAAATGTGTGGAAGGTATGCAATACTACAATATAATAATATTATGTAATAATGTGTAATAGTCCGTAATAAAAGATATAATAAACAATTTAGTTCATTAAACATGGCGTCCGTCTCTGGGGAAGTTGGAAGTGGCTTTGAATTGACAAAGGTGAGTCACTGTGAAGAATAAAACATTAAATTACCAGTACAAAGTAACATTTGTTTGCAGATCTTTGTACTATAAAATTAGTTCCGTATCATTTATGCCACCTTCTAATTCTAATACTGTAAAGATAATAGTGATTTTTTTTTGTACCACGGCTGCCATATTAGATAAAGTTATGGTGGTGGCAGGAAACACCAAACAATGGAAGGTCATTGACTTTGTGGGGTTTGATATTTGAATTAGATATATCGGATGGTTAGTTTCCGAGTTAACTGAATATTTCCATAACTTATGGAAATTCTAACTTGTATGCATTGTTGTTGATTATAATATAGAAGTTAAGCCTATGGTTTTTCTGGAACATAGCAACAGATAGAGTAGGCACACATTTTCTTTCATAATGCACACTCTTACCAGTTAGGAACAACCACAATTAACTTTCTGTTGTAATTTGTAGTGGGTTAACCATTATTTTATCCGGCATTAACTTTCTTGTTCATGTACATATTTCTACTTTATAACACCGTCCCTTCCTGGAAACTTCGCAGCTTCTGTGTTCTACCAGTTTTGGTTTTGGGTGGATATCACAACTTTCATGGGACTTAAATCACACGAAAACTCATATGTCCCCTTCAATCACAAAAAACAAGAAATAGAATGAACTACACAAAGTTAAAAAAAAAATGATTCTACTGAGACAAAATAATATACTTCAGCACAAATTTTCTACTTTGGAAGAACTTACTTTATCTGCCTTTAAAACCTAATTATTTACCCTGCAGAGATAAGAAGTAGTAGAAGTAGTAGTTATAACCCTAATCCCAAGCTAATGGTGACAGTCTTTGCATGCAGTGCTGAAGGACAAGGGTTTTATTTTACCAAAAATAAAAGTCACACTGACCCCATTTTTACAGTAAGCATTCTTCCGTTCATAATCCAGTCCGAAGATTATGATAACGTTGAAAATAAACGTGGTTCTGTGTTGTATTTACTCTCTGCTTGCGTGTTACCTCGCTCAGTAACTAAACCATTCGCAATGGCTGTTTGCTGTGACGT
>JAHWFP010179340.1:16152-31862 GCA_023313725.1 Lithobius niger | reverse complement strand
ATAACAAGCACTCTAGTAACGAATACGAGTCGCTAGAGCATCGCACGTCATTAGGGTCGAGAATTGTACAGATCACAATTCTGGCGGTATAACATATTTATTGTGAGGCAACGCAATAATTTCCTAAAATTCATGCTTGCTGGCGGAACCTTACTGTTAGGTTCGATCTGAGCATGTAGTCAAAATGGGTTGACACACATATACATGAACAAGGTTCTTAAAATGCCATGATAGACGGCTTTCCTATTGGTCGGTTTGAACTGTCGCTTGGTAGTCAAAAGGGAAAACAGACAAACATGAATACACACGTTTCTTAATAAGCTACGATTGACGGCTTTCCCCCGGGTTAGTCTAAACTGTCTCGTAGTAGTCAAAATGGATGAAACAAATACAAATAAACACATAATATATTGTACACGCCACATCAACCAAACCGCATGTATGAATGAGTTGCAGTACTCGCTATGCTGTTTTGAATAAATGAAACATAGACTCTAATGCAGACACTAACAAAATACCACCTAAACGTGGAGTATGTGAAAATAATTTAAATATTAAGTACGCAATAAGCACACAATCGTGGAAATTTTCATTGGGAATAACAGTAAATGACACTTACATTAAGGGGTTAAGCGAATACGACTTAACGGGGTAAACAAAACAGGTATCCTGTCCCCGCCCTTGTTCAAATGCTTATTTTGTTACTATGTAGCATGAAAATATTACTAAATAAGTAAAAAGCATGATGAAACCGATTTGATAACTTGGTCGCCAGTTTGAGTCCCAATACGAGACCAAACAAGTGATACATTCAGAAACATACAAGTTTCTGGGCGACTCATGTATGTAGCATGCATATATTTTATTATTTATGAAAACTGTGTATTCCGATGAAATCTCGTTGCTATTGGTACTACAGGAAAATATTTAAATTTGGCAATGTCAAATAGTACTGTTCGAATCGAACCATGGATATTCCATATTTTATTAAATATTAATTTGCCCAAGGGAGCAAATCAAAGTCACGTTTGGCTATAAAAAGTGGCTTTTCTTCCAAAGGTGAAGAGGCAAGAAACGAGATTTCAAAGGGAGAATGTTGAAAGTTAATGAAGCATAGCTAGTAACGCTTGTGTTTTCTTTCACTCCCCCCAGCTAGAGCAGAAAAGTAGGCCAAATGGTTGGCAACGTAATTACCGAGGGTAGAGAAAACCCACTCAGCCTTGAACGACCTTGGCCGGACCAGTGGCCAACTCGAGGTCAAAGGTAGAGCACGACACGATATGGGAAAGTGCCACGCCTCCCTCGTCGAAAGCAAGAGGGTAAACAAACCTATGTGGCGAGCCAAGGCAAACGAAATATCATTTATTTCAGATCAACAGCAACAAAGTTGATTTTATAAAATATTTAGTTCAGTCACATGGAGAATGCGCTCTCGAGTCTTGCATGCACTTAAGCCATACAATATTTTATTCCAAATTCCACCCAGACTAGTATTGCTTAATTAATATAGCAATTTAATCTTGCTGTACATAATTATTGCCCTGATTTCTGTGAAGGTTGTTTTTTACCTCAAAGAAAGGTCCGTTTTTCCTAGTCACACGGCAATTAACTTTGGGCCGCCGGTGAATGCGAAATTTTTGCTTATTATGTAAAGCAGTTTCTGTTATAAATGAACTGGGTTTGGAAGCTAAAATAAGGAACCACTAAAAAGGTACCATGATTTTAGAATGAACAGGGATTATGTAGGGAAATTAATTATGGCTTAATTAATATTCATAACAGAAACAATACAATTAATTAATTGAATGCATAACTGCATAATATCATACATTTATTAAATGCATGAGCCGAGTATTTATTCGGATAGATCAAAACGACTCCAGATAGCAATTATAATTGGGAGTCCCTCTTCAAAGACGACCGAGAGGCGGCAAGATCATTTGAGACTGTGAGACAAGTGTAATTACACCTATTGTTAGAGTTTAAAAGATAGCATTACCAGCTGACATTATTTACGACAGTTTCGTAGAAGCTAAATAACTTTCTAGAAGTAGATTTAATTACGATAAGATCGTCGCTCATGATCGATCACTACGTGGAATAACAATAAGTCCCTCCCAAACGGGATGGCGGCATATACCTTCAAAGTGCCGCGTACGGGGAACAATTAATGAACCCGAACGCAACAATAGAATGATTGACAGGCGGAGAGTTCCCAATTGATGATAAGGGCCCAAGCTGTCCAAATGTTACTATATTTAGCATTTCAATAATAAATCAATACTACAATGGGTTGATCATGGCCGATAACGCCACAGTATTTAAGCTGAACCTCGGAATGCGTGATATCATCCGATCACCAGCAGCTTACCAGTCGCTAACTAGTTCACGCCTGTCAAATTCCGAAGGCCGCAATCCAGAAGTACGCCAGGCAGATTTCCGTGCCGAGCCAGCAACGGGGCTTCGCCGCTCAGCCGACCCGTGGGCCCATGGCCGCACTCAAGCTTCAATTAATGAGCTAAGTATTCTGATTGATTAGCGATAGCTAATTGTGTTTATGCTTAACTAGTACCAATCCGTACGCTACTAAATTAACCCGAGTTTCCCTTAATTTAACTCAGAGAATATAATAATGATTAGGTTTACCGCTCGACTTAATCCGTAATGCCATTCGTTAGACTCATGTCAATCATTGTAATCATACAATCAAATCATAATAATCTGTCACTGATTTAATTGGCCATATGTGGGGCCAATATTGTGTACAGCGGAGTGTTGATTAAAGGCCCAGTATAATTGGATGTTTGCTTATTATTTAGCCTACCTATTTTATACTTGATTAGTGTTTTATACAATTGTTTGCCCTTATGCCATCCTAGACGATAATGTTTATTCTAGTCAAATGGTCACTGGAATAGAACATTACAGTATGGGCACCATGCCTGAACAGAGCAGTCCAAGTGCATGTAGAAAAACTTAGTGTAAAGAAGCCTCAGGGTGGCCACACTTGTAATGGTGTTACATTGTTCGTAAGCACATCATCTCTCATCCAACTGGGACAATACACTCAAACTCAGACATGTTGGTAGAAAACTTTTGTATCTAGACATACGCTAGCGCCAAGTTAGGCAACAAACATCACATCAATTCAATTGTCGAGGTTCTAAACCATTGTAGCGCGACGCCATAGCGTCAGTATCTTATATCTTGAAGCATAGTTGGGCACATTCCATATACTTGGGGAAAAATAATAATGCGGTACAAAAGCTTAAATTGTGTTGAAATTGAGAGCAATGACCCACCTGACAAAAATTAACTCGTGTAGGAATGCTAGCTACGCTGCTTTCAATGCGTTTTAAATGGGTTACTAGCAAGCTAGTCCGCTCATCCACATGTTAAGTCCCATAGGGTGATTATTCATCGATACCGAGATAACGGGAAGGCTTCCAGCTATGAAATTGGATGAATGGGCGCAGTACAATACGAACTGCTTACCTTTTATTGTTTGTAGCCTAGGGGCATAACGGGGATGGCGTAGGAAGGCGCGTAAGTACTAAAATATTGTTGTAACCATTGTTGGTATTGTTAGCATCGTCTCTCATTGGACGGCCAAAGTTCGGACAATTTTATTTTTATTTTTTTTTTTTAAATTAATTTCTTTGAGCCTTAACAGCGTGTATATTGACGTGTGTGCATAAACACACACTAGTGTATCACGATAAATCTGAACAACGTTGCAAAGAAATTGTATTTACGTCCAATTCACGAAAAATAAACCAACTGTAAAAACAAAGCAAAATAAACAAAGCCAAAAGCTGGTGAAGAGGCCATCAAGTTAAGAGTGGTTCAGCCCTTCAACACACCAAAACTAACTAAATAAAACAAATTACAACAAAATTAAAAACCAAACTAAAAACCTATAAATAGATGACTAAGTTGAGAATGTTTCGGCCTACAGGCAAAAGGTAGTAGCAAATTGTTGAAAACCAATTTCTTGTTGACGTGGCACTTCATTACAAATCTGCGTGGTAGTAGAGTAGAATAAAATATGCAATTAAAAAAAAGTAGTGATATCATATCAAAAACCATAACTGGTAAAAGGGGCCGCCAAGTTCCGAATGGTTTGGCCCTTCAAAGGAGTGATATCAACACACTAAAACATTCGCCAACTTAATCGCATCGAGTAATACTTTGGACGTTAAATGAAAACTTGAACATTGCTACCGAAAATAGTAATAGTAGTAGTAGTAGTAGTAGTTTTCATTTAACCTTCGAACTATTAAGCGATGCGATTAACTTGGCGAATGTTTTGGTGTGTTGAATCACTCCCTTGAAGGGCCGAACCATTCGGATCTTGCGGCTCCTTTTACCAGTTATGGTTTTTGATACGACTTCATTTAGGTATGCAATACGCGTTATAGCTCACACAAGATCGCACGCTCTGACTTTCCCGCTCGCGCTACTCGTTCATAAACTACTAGACCCGGAAAGGACCAGTCCGGGCAACCCTTTACTTGGTCCTCTGTCGTCTCTTTTATGCCCAGTCGTTACATCCTTTGCTCAGCCCTCCCACAACATTGAGATTCCCCAACAGGGCCCCAGGCCACTTCCCGATAAAGAATGTGCAAGCTCGCTCCTTGCCCTCACATTGCCTGGCAATCAATCCACCTCTCCCCCCCCCCCCAATGCACGCACAGTGCAACATGACACAAGTGCAACCACACCAGCCAAAAAAAATATAGATACAGTAATTAAATATTGTTATGCTGCAGAAGATACGCAAAGTAAGCACGAGACAGGTGACATATAGTAGTGTACTGTCTATTGTAATAAGGTGCACTGGGGGAAAATATTTGATTATAATAAGCGCACACACACACAAAAAAACATTCACACTGGAATGAAACACCATTCTTGACCCTTTGCGTTTTACCAGTCAGGTATCTTTGATCGTTGCACAGAACTTGCCTAGCTACACAAACATCAATAAGTCAATTTCCCCCTCGCACAAACAAACAAAAAACAAACAAACAAAAGTATGCACTGCGCATTATGCAACTCTTCGCTACAGTGTGACGTTTACTCCACTCAGTCCTTGTTCACATTTCGTCGTGATCGATGGTCAGTCCTAATGCACAAACGCTTATTGCCATTCACCCATTACACCCAGACTTGGGTTCGGTCCGTCGCTGTAGTCGGTATCGTTCAAAAGTAGCTTATCTGGCTTGCAGCAGAACCAGAATTTTGGTGATGTCAGCACTAGGTTATTTTCTAAGGACCACAATGGTTTGGTGGAGAATTATCATCTCCTTTACGCTGTTTCTGTCGATCTGGCTGATTGTTGCCGCCACTCCCACTGGGAGGGATCCGTTACGGGCCATGCCTCGTCCCCTCATCGGCATTCTATCCCAGTTGCCCGGCTGTCTCGGTGCTCCACACAGTCTTGACGCCGTCCACTCTCCGAACTTTTGCCGTCGGAAAGTGATCAGTCCACGTGACCATAAGGTGATGTCGTTGATGAGGATTCTATCTACATCTGCCATCGGAGGATGCCGTGTGGCGACAGCAGCGTTAGCGTGAATAGAAGGCCCCACATTCATCTGAGGTTATGCCCCACCCGTCGGATTTCCCCATGTTGAGCTCGCTCGACTCACCTTCGCTTGCCGTATCTGCTCCTCGTTGTAGGCATTCTCGTTGTTGCCTGCCGTTGTCGAAGCTTAATACCTGGCAAATTGTTGGTTTAAAGCAGAAAAGAAGGAAGCTGAGAACCGTCCATGGGGACATACCACTGCTCACCGGCAGTCATGTAGAGTAGGCTCCCTCAACAAACATGCACTGCTGACGGTCAGAGAGAAAGTTGAAGATTTATCATAAGAGGTTCTCATGAACACCGTTGTTTTCCAGTTTACTGATAAGAATTCCGTGGTCCACAGTGTCAAAGGCTTTCCTAATATCTTGGAGGATGACATCACAAGGAACATGTTGTTCAAAACATTTGGTACAGCAGTCGGAGGATTTTAACAAATAGGTGAGGCACGAGCAGTACCAGTACTCCTATTAGAACCCATGCTGACAAGGTGAGAGAATATTATGCTCCTCCTGAAAATTCCGTATTTGGGTACAGACGAGCCAGCTCAAGAATCTTGCCAACCTGTGACATAAGACTGACAGTCTGATAATTGCAGTGCAGAGAACAATGGGGTAATGACAGCATCCTTCCAGTCTGTGAAGATTATTGCTTCCTGAACTGACTTTAAAAACAATGTGGAGTGGAATGGTAAGCACAGTGGTGTAATAAAGCAGAGTGAATTCTATCTGGTCCTGCTGCTTTGGAAGGATCGCATGCTTTCAATGGGTGGAACACATCGCCAGCAACTAAGAAGACATGGGAAATTTCAGGAATAGGGAAGACAGCTTGGTGTTGTGGTAATAGGATGGTCACAGGATTAAACACAGAATGAAAGTATGCGTTCAACCAGTTTGCAATCTCGGTTTATCAGTTGACTCTCTAGCGTCGGTCGTTTTAATACTTAATGTGCGGTTTGTTACATACTTGGACCGGAAATAGAAATATATGTAGGACCTATTATTGCTTTTGGATTTCCTCTCAATTTGTTCTTCGTAGTTGTACTTTGCTTCACAGGTAGATGTTAATTACAGTCCTACTAGCAGTGGTGACTCACTCCAGTTTCTTAAGTTAGGATGGAATTGATAGGTTTTCCAGTGTCGAACCTTGATGTGGTAGCCTTTCTTGGTAGACCTGTGAACAGCTTTGGGAGCATGTGGAGTAAAACATTGGGTAACACGGATAAGAAATTTTTCAAAACTCTCCGTGCTTTTTCACAACTAGGAGAATCGAGTTACTCTTGCCAGTCAATCGGTACCTTTCTAAACCACCGAACAGAGCTAATAGAACGTACCACTGTTAGAGACAGTTTGGCCCCAAACTTGACGTTGCGTGTGCGCAGTGATGTTGCATCAGCCGTTCAGTATCTTCGTAAACTGAAACACAGCTCAAAATACAAGCTCAGCAGAGTATTCGATACGTCATCCCTTCACCGCGACCAGGCCTGGCTAATTGATTTGAACAGGATTAGCTAATAGATGTGACCAGGCGACAGCAATGCCAAATTGCGAACCTTCTCAGGGAGGTGGTTTGCTGGGGTGGAGGGTTGAGCATGCACGAGATAACAGTTTTGCCGGCAATGAATTCATCGCTGACGATGTTGACGTCAATCAAGCTGAATCAACGCGGATATTCGCAGGGAATGAGCCAAACTGTCACCAACAGTGGTGCGTTTGGTTCGCTCTGTTTGGTCGTCTAGGAAGGTACCGATTGCAACTGATAATTTCTCTGAGCAAGCAGTAGTCGGACTTGACGAACTACAGGTGCAGGGAATTTCAATGTCGTTGGACTGGAGTGACGTCTTCCAGGAGACCACAATGTGGTCCGATTAACCAAGCGGTGGAAGGCTTTAGAGATTAAGAATGACGGCTTCACCAGCGGTGAAGATAAGGTCAAGTAGGGAAGGCCGCTGAATTGACCTAAACCGTGTGGGGAAGGTGACATGTTGGTTGAAAAAAAGTCGTCGAACAGTCACGAAGCAGTCAGTCAGTAAATCAGAGTAGGACTCGGAGATGACGTTGGTCCAGTCCACGTCTGAGTAGTTGAAGTCTCCAACAAGTACGACATCCCTGTTGCTCACTGTATGCAGGTTGATGGAAACCATGCCAATAAATTCGGAGTGGGACTCGTCACTAGTCTGGGCTGTGGTAGCAACATCCAACAACAATGGCACGAGCACCACAAAACACGGAGATCCAAACAGCGTCCCAATCTCTTCGTGGACACAAAGACTCAAAATACACAAAAGACTCGGGACTTCACCCTAGAGAACTTGTAACTCCCGGAATGGTTGCTAACTAGATTAGCAACGTAATCAAAGGGGCGTGCGAGGCGAATCACAACAAGAACACTAACATCGCTTACAGCCCACGAAATGTGCGCCCTCGCATCCACCTGGAATTATGTTGACGGCACCTCCCTTGAGATTTTAGTGCCTGCAAGTGGAAGCAGAGGAACATTTTCATGAGTCACTACCTGAGGGACGTGCTGATGAAAGTAGAGATGGACATTTACTCTCTTCATACCTTAGCTCAAGAACTTGCGTTAAGTTTATCGCATCAACAAAATGTAACGCATGTTTTAGAATTCCTTCTCATATCACATCATGTATTAGTACAATGAGCCACGTCAAAAGAAATGATTTGTAACCCTGCTTCTTGCCCGAATGACACATGACACTCCCCTAATTCCGTAAGTACCAGCCGTCCCATCCCATCACCCCATCCCATCCCATCCCATCACCCTCTCTGGAATGGTTCACCCTCTCTGCGAGCTCTGCCACTCAGAACAATGGGGCAAAACTCTTTAAGAAGAGATGCGACACGTACCTTCGCCAAAACACACTTCCTTTCCGTGTGGTTAACACTTGGAACAAACTGCCTCAACATACCATCGAAGCAACATCGGTTCTGCAGTTCAAACAGAGGCTGGATACCGTGCTCCCTTCCATCATCGCCCCCTACAGTTATAAAAACTGGTAGCTTCGTGGGTACCCTGGTGTAAAAAGCTCTTTTTGCTTGCTGCTGGGTTTTTTTTCATATTCATATTCATATCTTCCTTTTCTCTTCCTGATACCTCTCAGTCGTGGACTTCCTTCCCATATCCCTAGACCACCCCTCCACTTCCACATCCTTAATCCCCTTCTCCCACCCACTTCTAGCTTCGATCTTCCACCCTCCCTACTCTCACCACCGAGTCTCCTTGTCACCTCAACCTTCTTGGCGCTGCACCTCCTGTTCACATGGCCAAACAGTACCTTACACTCAATCGATCCCTCCTCTAGTCTCCGAACCCTCCTATCAAATCCGATCTTCGCTATAGCCTTGCTGGAATCAAAACAATACCAACCCATATTCCATGTCACCAACTCCCTAGTCGTAAAACGATGTTGATGCTGATGCTGGTAGTGGCTCTCCCTTTTGAAACAGGGTGCAGCGATGATGATGCTATGGGCTGCCCTTTGGAAATGGTGCTGGCTGAGCTGCAATGGCCTCCCCTCCAACACACACCAACCACAAATTTTAGCCTCCACCCATTCCTCTCTTCCCCTGAAGTCCTCCAAACTCCAGCATTCCATCAACATATGTTCCAATGTCTCTTTCACATCCACGCAGGTCGTATCCTGTCATCCTCACCAGCTCTCCACCCCCAAATCACTGGCATCCAAAGAGCCCCCACTAGCCCTAAAGAACAGGCCTCTCCTTCAATCTCCCAGATACCATTTCTCCCACTCCATTCTCATTTTCTCCTCATGATAACTCACCACCATTGACTTCCTTCCCATACCCTGAGCCCATTTCACCACTTCCACCTTCTTAAACCCCTTCTACCACCCTAATTCCCCCTTCTCACCCGTACAAACTTCCACGCCAAACTCCTTGTTGCCTCAACCCACTTTGTACTACGTCACATAGTCACTTATTCATACACAGTCGAACTCTGCTCAAGCTCCCTAACTCTCTTATCAAATCCAATCTTCGCCACCACCTCCCTCATGGTGGCGTTCAAAATCTCATGATCAGATTCCCTGATTTTTCCAGGTTTTCCAGACCACTACTGACATTTATTCCTGATGTTTTTTTCGGTCGAAAAAAGATGCAGTACAGGACAAGAAAATATTTTTCGCATTTCACTCAAATCGCAATAACTACATTGCATCGCTTTGCTAAAATAAAAACTGCACGCTGGGACTGGGATTGGTAAAGAATAGGAATGCCGTAATCTGACCAAAACTAGAACGCACTTAACACGCAACGACCTATTACTTGGGACTAAGGAGTTTTTGCTTTATCATAAATGAAACAAAAAGAACATGATAGTTTTAACTGAAATAATGTGAAGGTTTTAGAAAGAAAAAGTAAACTACGAATTAGCTAATCTTTATGGAGGATAAAGACTTTCCAAAAAATGTTGAAATGCCCTGATTTTCAGTGTATGTTTATAAAATTTCCTGAATTTTCCCGGTTTTCCAGGTAGAACGCCACCCTGTCCCCAGACTCTAAACAAGACCAGCCCATAGCCCCCATTACCTCACAAGCCATAAACCAATTAGCTCTCAACCCCCATCTCCCAATGAAAACACTACATCTGTCTCCAACACTCCCTACCATACACGAACACACCCTCCACAAGCAAACCCCCCCCCCCCCCCGGCACAGCGTCCGTCTTCCAGAGAATCTTAGCGATGACATACCTATCATAGCCCCTAAGAGCAACTTTCTTAATCATTCCCTTAACCCTTCCCGCTTTACACCTCTCCTTCTTCTCCATCAACTGCAACTAATTCGGCTTCACACACCTCTTCCCGAATACTCATACTCCTTCACCCTCCTCACCAGAACCTTCCCCATCTTCAAGCCCCCCCCCCCCACCATTCGGACACTTTTCTCCCGCCTTCCGAAAACTATTTACCCCGATTTTTCGCTGCTAAACTCCATCCTCCTCTCACCCCCCATCCCACTCCGCACCATGCCTCCAACAGCTTTAACTTTAACTTTAACTTTATTTACAAAATCCAATCGCCCGTAGGGCATTACACGATTTGCGTATATGAACAAATTACAAACAAAGCAAAATAGAAGTAAATCCATGTGTTTCTAACTAATAAAAACAGAGTAAAAACAAAAAACTGTTCAAGCCCCTACTTCTCCTCTTCAAGAACCCCAATATCTTCTGCAAACGTCATCACCGGCTGCATACTCCCTCCTGTCCATCCTTTCCCCAGTGGAAACCCCGACCAGACTCAATCAGTTTCTTCTCCAACCCTCTCAAAAAAAAAACAATAGGGACAGCGGGCATCTCTGCCTTAACCCCTGCTTACTAACAACCCAATCCGACTGTGCCCCTCCCCACGAGGACACATACTTCCCCCCTCAAATATCCTCTGAAGGAAACTAACAAAACCCTCCTCCAATCCCAAAATCCGAAGCTCCCTCCACAGCAGCCCCCATCTAATACCATCATATGCCTTGGCAATATCCAAGAATGCCACCCACAGACTTCTCCCTTCCTTCCCCGCAACCTCAATCGCTTGTGTCAACACTAAAACGTTGTCCGCAAGTCTTCTCCTCTTTCTAAATCCATTCTTTCCCTCACCCAGCTCCCCCCTTACCTCAAGGTCCGTACGCAACCTACTCGTAAGAATGTGCATGAACATCTTACATACCACACTCGTAATAGACACTGTCCTATAGGTCTCAAGCCTCTGCCTGTTCTTATCTCTCCCCTTATACACGAAGTGAATCCTCACCTTCTTCCAGCTTTCCGGATATACTCCACCATGAAGGATCGCATTCATTTCCGAAATCAGCATCCTCCTACCCTTAGCTTCTAATCTCTTCACAAGCTCACCCACTATATCTTCCTCCCCAGCAGCTTTCCACTCCCTCACATATGCGAAAGTTTCCTCAAATTCTCTCACTGTAATACCATCAAGCATACCTCCTGCCAGGGACGTGCACAGGCCCCCAAGAGGAAAGGGGCAAACTTTTTCTGGGACTTTTTTTTTTTTTGGTGTTTCAACCTCTTTTTACCCCCTCTTGGCACCAATTTCTTAGCCACTATTGTCTTTTTTTGGAGTTTTTTTAGGCTCTTTTGCACAGGGTTCGCACAAATAAAAAAATATATTAGTAAGCACTTTTAAGGACTTAAAAGGACTTTTTAATGACTATTTGTAAGCACCTTTCAGTACAATGGAGCTTAAAAAAAAGTCATGTTTCCAGTAATGGAACATGCACGTTTGAATGTCAACAACTGGTGTTAGCCAAAGAAATTGGGGAAAAACCTCCAAATGGAGCCTGAAGAAGTCACTTGGGAGACATAATACATTCGCCTCCACACAAACTGTCGAAAATTTGTGCAATTAAGACTAATTTCCTACTTCAGAGTTTGTGAGTATTTGAATTAGTGTTACGTTTTTCTAAACTCCCACAGTACAATGTGTTTACGTATTTTCAAATAGGTCTATACTAAATTTTATAACATTTTCAAATATAGGACTTGTTCCTCCAATTGTTCCCTTAGGAACTTGAACTCAACTGTTTTTATAGGACAAATCGACTTTTATGCCTAAAATAAGCACTTTTAAGGACCTTTGGACCATATAAGCACTTGTAAGGTCCTTACAAATGCCAAAATTAAAATAAGGACTTATAAGCACTGTAAGAACCCTGTGCGAACCCTGTTGACAACACCGCACCACCGAAAAAGGGCACTTTTTCAGAAAAAAAGGGGCACTTTGCCACGAGGGGAGGGGGTTGAGGCCCCCCCCCCCCCCCGTGTACACGACCCTGCCTCCCCTCCCTCTCCTCCACAGCCTCACAAAGGTCCTCCAAAGCTTCAGTCAGCAAATTCACCCTCACCCTCCCATTCCCAACCTGCATATTCTCCTTCAGAAACCACCAGAACTTCTTCCCTGCTTCTCTCTGTCCCCTCTCCACTTCCCTAGCCAGTGTCAAGTTTAACTCCGCTATATTCTGTGCCACTATTTTCCACCTCCTTTTTTTACAAGCCAGATATTCCTTCCAACACCTCTCACTTTCCCCATCACTAACATTCCCAACTCTCCTCCTTCACGCCCTATAGGTTACCTTCTGCCTCTGGATAGCCGCTTTCACTTCTGCATCTCACCATCCCTTTCTCCTACCCACCCCCCTGTCCTCCCTTCCCGACATACTTCTCTGCGACCTTAAGCACCTCAGCCTTCCAAAATTCGTAACCCTCTTCCCACCCATCCACAGCCTTCTCAATCTCAGTGCCAAAATAATCTGACAAGTTCGGATCCCTGACCGTCCATTTCCACCTACACTCTTCATCCCCCTCCCGCTGCATAAAAATTCCCTCTCCCCTTCAACCTCCAAACAGCCCACACCAAACAATGGTCCAAATCCACTCCCCTTTACACCCACCCCCATAACCCTTTCCCATCCCCCCTCCTCATCCCAAAACATGAAGTCTACTGCCAACTTAAGAATCCCTCTGCTCAAAGTATACTCCATCCTATCGGTACTTACGAGATCAGACAAATCCAACCTGCACTCCCCCATCAAAATTCCTAACCACCCTCCCATTCTTTCTGTCCTAGTCCCCCTCCCCCATTCAGCCAGATGAGCATTAAAATCGCCCAAAACAAGGGGATGTGAAACCCTCCCCTCCTAAGATTTCTCCATTCCACAGCTCACTATACCCATTCCACCTCAAGGTACACCACACCCACAGCCACCTTCCTCCCTCCAACATTCCACGTAACCCACAAATGCTGACTACCTTCCCCTTCCCATCTCTTCCACCCTCCCCTTGATCGAAAGAAAATCCCAACCCCCCTCATCCCTCACTCGTTTTAACCCCACCCACTCCTACCCCGGAGTCTCTGCCACACCCACCAAGTCAAACTTCCCATCTTCTGCCCTTCTTCAAAAGTACCAGTCCTGCAATGAAACCTGCTCTTGGCACCGTTCAAAGAGTAGCAAACACCCTCATTGTGGTCAATTTTGATACCTCTGACATCCTCAAATTGTTGCATTCTCTTAACATACATTCTGTGCCTGGACCAGACAACCTCCACCCTCTGACCCTTAAAGAACTTGGCCCAACTATTAGTCCTGCCTTAGCGCAACTTTATACCAAGTCCATGACTGAAGGCACTGTCCCCATGGCCTGGAAACTTGCGCACGTCACGCCTATCCACAAAGGTGGATCTAGATCATCTGCGAAGAACTACCGCCAGATCAGTCTTACCAGTATTCCCCGCAAAATCATGGAAAAGATTGTTTTTAACACCATGTTAAACTTTGCAATCGAAAACAACATCATCCATCAAAATCAGTAAGGCGGTCTCCCCGGCAGATCAACAACACACAATCTTATCCACTTCCTCGATAAAATTACCGAATGGCTCGACAATAAACTTCAAGCTGATGCAGCCTACTTTGACCTTGCCAAGGCATTTGACACCTTGCCGCATGTCACACTTCTGGGCGTCCTTCGTGATGCTGTTTTTTCAGGTGCACTTCTTGCGTGGCTCTCTGCTTTCCTGTCTGAAAGACACCAGAGATGTAGTGTGGAGGGGTTTCTCTCTGCCGAAGTTAAAGTACGCAGTAGAGTCCCATAGGGCAGTCTGCTTGGCCCTCTCCTCTTCATTATTTTTATGAACACCTTGTTTGTACATCTCGACAAAGATGTACAAAGATGTTTTCCTTGACGATACCAAAATCTTTGCTATCACTGATGACCCAGTAAGTACGGCTGAACTACAGGCCAATATTTCCAGTATGGTGTCCTGGACTCAATCCATGAACATGGACCTTACTGAAGACAAGTGTGGCGTTGTGAAGTTTGGCGTTCTGCACCACAAGGCAAACTATAACTTGGTACCTGAAATTGCCCTCCCAGAAAGGGAACTTCAACGGGACCTGGGAGTGATCATTGATCGCGACTTGAGGTTCTCTGCTCACATTCAAATGGTGACTGCAAAGGCTTACGGGGCCCTAATCCATTATTCGGACCACATTCTCGACCCTTACCAGAAAGACATTTCTTTTACTTTATTGCAGTACGGTACGCAGTATCTTGGAGTATGCGGGCCAGGCCTGGTGAGTCCGTCTCGAAGAAGACCGCGATAAGTTGGAACGTGTCCAGAGATGTGCCACTAAGCTTGTCGCGGGGCACTCAAACACTCTTGCAGCGCTCAAGCTTCCAACTCTAGAATATCGACGAGTGAGAGGGGACCTCATTCTGACATTAAAGACACTTACTGGCAAAGATCAAGCCTCAGTTGACTGGTTTACACTATCCTCTAATCCGGTGACCCGCAACCACGGAGCCAAACTTTTTAAACACCGATGCAACACCACCTTTCGTCAGCACACTTTTTCCTTTCGTGTGTTGAACACTTGGAATAAGCTACCACCACACGTTGTCAGTGCAACCTATGTTTTGCAATTCAAGCAGCGCCTTGACACAGTGCTCCCAAATTTTATCAGCCCCTATTGTTACAAGAACTGGTAACTTTGTGGCTCACTCGGTGCCAAAAGCATTTAGTGCTTCCTGTCGAGAATCTTTCAATTCAATTTCCTAATTTCTAACACGTTCCCATCTCCCAGAATGCTCTGCGCCCGCCTCCCCCTCACCAGCCCCTCATGCTCTCCAGATCTCCCCGCTAGCTGCCCCTCTCCATACTCAACCTCCCATTCTACTTCTCTTCCAAAAAATCCTGCCCCACTGCCTTCGCTATCTCCCTCCATACTCTTTATGCACCACAGGGAAGAAGTGCCCCCCATCACTGCACCAGCCGTCTCTAGTCCAGACCCTTTAGTGTCTACATTAGACCTGTGCGCCGCTTGTTTAAGAGCGGCAGCGGTGTACCTCTTAAAAAATGTCGGTGGTGGCGGCACCCCGTGGCGTGCCGGAAATTATTTACCAGCAGCGGCGTTGTGAAGTAAGTTCGGCGTGCGGCGGCATATGGCAGCGTTTCATACATTTTTTTCCTGTGCTGAGTTAGTCGAAAATTGAATCACAATAAAATACTATTTTATAAACATTTAAGTCGTAAAGGAGGAAGGGGAAGTAGAGTGGGGGGGGGGGGGGG
>JAHWFP010179340.1:0-16052 GCA_023313725.1 Lithobius niger | reverse complement strand
CAGTGTTCAGATAAAAAATTATTATTGATGTGATAATTCAAGAACAAATTTATGAGATCTACAAAGACATTTTTTTGTATTACGACAGCTGTATTGAATTATAAAATATGTAAACTACTACTGAAACTGTTCAATTGTGCAGATCGCCATTTCCCAAGAATTTTCTTACTTTTCTAAATTTTTTTTTACATGCTGCATAATTGTTGTGAATGCATACAATATGTTTTTTTGCGGCAACAGAAGATCGTTTGGCTGTGACCAGGGCTGGATTGGAGAGTAAAGGCCCATCTGCCCAAAATAGTTAAAAACCCATATGAAAGGGGGAGGGCAGGAGTTTAGAAAATTTTGAAAATAAACCCTCAAAATGGTGTAAAATACTTACGTTTTAGTAATACTGGAGCATTCGTGTTTTCATCAAAATGATAGCTTAGTGAAGGAACAAAACGAATAAAATGTCTATATAAATGGCTCTTTTAATATTAAAAAAAACACTGAGAAAATATTTGAAATTTCCAAAAATACATTAAAATACTAAAACACACTGAAAAAACATATTTTCATTTCCTGAAAGTAAGTGTAAATAAATGTAACATCAGTCCCGATTTGTTTGAAAAGTGTTTCTGTCTTGCCATCGTTAGGCTACTCTAATTATAATTAAGGTTTCAGCCAAAAATTTGTAAATTTAAAATAGTTTTACCAGCCTAACTACTACAAATTGACTACACTTCTCAGTATTTCTTTCCATGACTAAAAATAATAAATGCTTAATCTTATTTAAATTAACTTAGCGATTAACGACAGTATTAAGTATGTTTGCTAAATTCAGTGTTACTTTACTTTAAAAAACAGTCTACTTCCAAGCGTTACTTGAGGACATCTGAAACCAAGACTACCTTCCAACAATAACGGGCATAAGTAAAAAAAAAAAAACATGCAAATGACTGCATCCCTGATATGAGGACATAATATAAAACCTAGTATTAATTTTCCCTTTTGAGCGGCCCTTCCGCCTGGTCGAGAAGGGGGCGGGCCCGGCCCCCCCGGGGTGAGTGGCTGCTGACACAGCGTGAGAGGGGGAGTCCCATCTGCCCTGGATGTGACAGTCAAGCACCTAACGCAAAACTTGTCATGAAGGAATACTCGTGGCTGGAATGCTATGAAAACAAACCGACCAACGCTGGTAATCGTGGCGGATCTGTAGCAGGAAGGAGATTGTTAAAAGTGTAAAACCTTTACACCTCCAATCTCATTGCACGAATATAAAAACTAAGTAGCACACTCTGACGAAAGTACTTCAGTGCATTTGTTTGTTTAGAGTGTTGTTCTTCCATTTCAAGGATTTTTATCTTTCTTCCCTTTTTTGTTTTGTTTTAGGCTCCTCAGATAGAGAAGAAATCGTTAAAAAGTTAAAACTATATTTTATTTTGAATTAAAATACAAATACCAGCGGCGCGCCGAAAATTTAACGGCGGCGGCGTGCCGAAATTTTTTTTTTATCGGAAACGGCGTGCTGAATTTTGGGAAAATCATCATCGGCGGCGGCGGCGTGGCGTGGCGGCTCACGGGTCTAGTCTACATACTTCCCCAATACCCTTTCTGTCCGGATCAAGCATACCAGGGAGCATTGCAGTAGCAACTACCGCCAGGGTCCCGCATAGACTTGGAACAGGTAACCTTGGAACAGGTAAGATACGACCCAGTTAACTTTTTAATCTACGGACGCGTCCTAATGTTTCCATGGTTACTAACATCGGATTTTTGTGGTATCGCCACAGTACACCATAACCCAAGAAGAATGTCGACTATCAGAATAAAAATTTAAACGCGTAAATTTGAAGTATAGTACTGTATTTAACATTACTTAATATCACAAAATATTAACAAATTGTATTAAAGTAACACTGTCACCGAATTATGCTTGCATCATACAGTGGAATGCACAGCACCAATTCTTTTAACGAGACAAATAAACCACGTGCCTTCTTTATTAGGGCGCGTTTATGCAAGGACAGTTATCTCGCTTACTAGTTTTTACTTGGTCAATACTAAATCTGCTGGCTGCTTTTCGCCGTTGTCGGAGAATGCGGACGCAAATTTTCTCCTCGTGCCTCGCGACACGACGTACGATGCTTGCAACATGACAGCGTCGATTTATGACAACAAGAAAACAATTTTTACTGCAGTACACGACGAAGTACAGATTCCTAAATACTGGCATTCGAATGTTTGTCTTCGATTCGATAACTACGAAATGGACGCCGTGTTGGATTTTGAATTCTCGCTGCGAGTTGCTATTTATTCTGCCGTCGTTTGATCACTGCTGGGAGCTGTTTTTTCAGCGAGAAGAGCAAATTTTGGAAATAGCGTGAAATGGCAACAATGTTGCAGCAATGTTTAAAATGACTGTTGCACTTTGTTCTTTGTCCGTGTTGTTATTTATAATACATTTAATTTGTTGTCTATTACCGCATTCATTTAATAGAAACGGGAAATTAATAGTAAATAAATAACGGTTGTCTAGCAAATAGCTTTTGGCGAGCGAGAAGATCTCGTTGCCTAAACGAGCCCTAGAGTGAAAAATTTGGTTTAACGTCCTAGCCCACCAGGGAGCAAGCATTAAAGGTATCACAGTAACAGTAGCACTGCCGCTAGATGACGTCAAGATAAATTCGTAGGATTTTCTGTTGGTGAAACAATGCGTCTTTAACGTGTACGTTGCATCTCACTCTTGGTTGTAATCGTGCACGTTCCAAGACGCGTTGCTCGCGCTTGATCTTCTGGTATTGTACAGTGAAGTGCACCTTGCCAATATCGTATCTGTAACCGTCAGTCATGTGACCATCCCTGACCTGCGAGGAAGAGTTCCTCTTCCGTTCTCCTTGAACTGAACATGTGATTAATGATTGATTGGCGATAAACAAGTAACTCCGAAATGGCAGAGGCTGTAAGAACTAAACATAAGAGCAAGCACGTAAGTCATTTGTATCCGATTGAATTTGATTAACTGGCCATCAAGCAAAGAAAAGAAACGATAGGCCTAGTTTGTTGGCCATGTTTGTCAACAGTCCACTGACAAGCCGTTTAATATAGTAAACAATCAAAACAAACCGAGCATTTGCGACAATAAAGCACGTTGTTGCTTAATGAATGGTACTACAAATTGTTAACGCGGTTTAGATGTTTGAACCTTGATTTGCAAACCATAGTGTAATCTTGGGTGTAATTGCCGTGAAACATTATAAATGTTAAAATCACAAGGTTAGGGGAAAAAAAAACAGAAATGATGCAACGATCCAACTAACTACTTGGTTGGTATTGCGTATTATTCTGTAAACACGATTAAGTCATTCTATCATCTGTGACGCACAGCGTTAATTGTCGATAAAGCCTTAACCAGGGATTATCCTTGATTTTGCAGATACAAATAATCCTGAAAGCTAGCCTGATCATTTTAATAAAAGTTCCACCCGTATGAGATGTTAGTTGCCTTCAGCAACGTAGGCCCCAACCAGATAACCATTTATCTCTCTGCATGTCAGAAATCGTACTAGGTCAACCACATTGCTGTAAAGTAAAATCCCGTAATAATGCCAACTACGTTTAGACCTGAGGTGAATGCCCAAGAATTCACCAAGTGCTGTCACTTCGCAGTATAGGCTACTTCACGCAAAATATAATTGGGGGAGGGGGAGGAAAGGCAGATATAGATATTCAGAAATGTTTGCCGTAGTTGGTGAAGAGCGGAAAAGGATCTAAGTAATTTTAGAATGTGGAAAAGAAGCTATGTCAGTGAGCATGCACAGGAAGGGGGGGGGCCCACACGCCCATGCTATTTTTGTAAAAAAAAAAAGAAAGTCTTTTTGGTGTCAACATGTGCTGGTGTGGAAGTGCCTGAGAATAGGCTTAAAGGCCTAAAAACGTCCAAAAGGGCTACAAAAAAAATGTTAGCAAAACGGTAATAAAAGAGTAAAAAAAAATTCCCTTGGAGAAATGTCCAATAAAATAGGGATTTTAACCCAATGCATTTTTTTTTTAATTATCGCGATAATCGATAATATCTCGATTAAGCAAATTTTGGGAGTGGAAAAACCGTTTTAATTTTGTTAAAAAAAAAATAACCTTGGCTGAAGCCTACAGTGCATCCTTCACGAGTGTGAATAGTGTGGCACTTGTCAGTTGGTCAGGAGCCATGAAAATGCACTTGCCATTCACCATTGCTTCCCCACCATGTAGAAACGATTTAACAGTTGTTGTGTTACTTAACGCTTAAATATTGTTTGCATTAAACTGACTCTCCAATCAGCTGAAGTGGCTAGCAACAGTATTTCACACTTGGTTGTAGAGCCCTTGTAATTCCGCACGCCACGTCGCAAACCATTTGTTTCTAGCTATTACGGTTTCCGAGATATAACGATTTAAGCATCGGGGTTCGCACGATAATTTGATAAGTCCAAAAAAGTGCAATATGATAATCGACAAAAAATTTTTTATCACGATATTATCAAATTATCGATATCGTGCCACCCCTTCACTAAAGTTACTGTTCCCGTACAAACTGTTGTCCTTGTCTTCTCGTGGTGTGGCACGCTACTGAATGTGGTAGTATGTACGCGTTATCAAGTCGTATTCAAAAACCTAGGTCTTTGTTTACAAAGTGTTTTATGTTTAGTTGGCGATATAAGCTAGTCTTACACGGAGATTCTTTTGTAATTTAAAGTGTAACCTCAAGTCCAGGTCAAATTCTAAGTTAAAATTCACGTAGTTTCTGTTTAATTTGTTTCTGAGGTTCTTTATTATCTGAGCGTATGTAGACTTGCCGTAAATAAAAAAATAAAAAAAAGCTTAATTACACTTATTGAGAGACCACCGATAATCCCAGAGTGTAATGAGCAAGCACAACTATTGGCACAACTTTATTCTGATCGTTATAATAATTTCAGGTTTAAGGGGTGTCATAAGGTACATAGCCTAGCCTTATATCTAGCCTTAAATTAAATTTGTGGTTGCGGAGAATGGATGAAGAGTTTAATGTTTTGGTTATTTCTCTTGGCAGGACAAGAAGAAAAGAAAAAATGCAAACAAAGACCTCATTTCTTTAGAAAACGAAAATGCTATCCTCCCAGCAATTGAGTCGACGTCCTCCGTTACCCACAGCGAAGCGGAAAAGAAACCATCGGAAACAGCTTTGGACAATGAAGTTGCGTTGCGTTTTACTGATAAAGGAGAGACTTTGACTGATGGTAGTGTTGAAGAGTGTCCAGGGTTGAAATTTTCAGGCTGCAGTGGAGACAGTTCCGTACTAACGGATGGTGAACTGCAAATAAGAGAACTAAACCCGGAAATAGTAAAAACAAAGGTAGAACCACATCCCAAAGAAAAAGGTGAACTTTGTGATGCGAAACAGTGTGAACTGTTTAATAAGCCAAAGGAAATATTGTCCACTCAAAATCTTTCACCAGTTCTTGATTCCTCAAAGACACTTGGAGTGTCTGAAACAGATACTGGAATAATTGAAGAGATAGTGGTGTCAATTATAGATGGGCCTGAAAATGTTGCTCGGGATATCTCTACAGAGTTAATGGGCTTGGAGAACACTATCACTAGAATTGCGAGACCATCTGATGATCGTCTCGATATCTCAATTAGTGCATATGGTAATCGGTGTGACCATACTGAAGAGACAACTAGCCACAAGACCATTAAAAACAAGGATGGCATAGACCTACCCGAAATTCAGTTGGATGGTCTCTGTGAAGAAAAGGAGGGTAAAGGTGTAACAACTGCACATGGAGGGCTTGATATCTCAATTGGTGCTACGGAAAACTTGGTTGACAGAGCCGCTGAGATAAACTCACAAAAGGGTGATGGTGTGCATGAAGATTCAAGTACTTCGTGCTTGGTAAAAACAACAGTGGTTAAAACTGAAGTGAAAGCAGCCAGTGCCAATGACAGTCGAGCCGAAGTAGGCATTGCTACAAGCCCCCACAGATTGAAGCTTGCTACTGTTAGCCTACATGAAGGTATTAACATTGGAGATGCCGAAAGTAGAGCAAGTTTGCCTGGAGAAATGTCAAGTGTGTGTGAGACTAGCAGTCTAGCCAACACCAGCACTAGCGTACGTGAAGATGTTGACACTAGTGACAGCCGTGTTGATATAAGGAGCATTTCATTTGCTTCGTTGCATCATGAACTACAGCAGCTGAAAGGTAGTGTTCCAGTTGAAGCCAGTGCACCATTGGAATTACCACCAGTCAGAGACCAATTAGTTGACATCACTGACAAAGGACCGAGTGCTCCAAGGGCTGAGGCACAAAATGTCGATTGCAGCTATAGCGGTCCTTCTGCTCCTCTGGCTGAGACACGAGACGTCCATGACAGCTATAAGCAAGCGCTGAACAGTGCTCGTGAAGGTTTTACTGACTCGAGGATGGCAACACAGAGGTTGATGCTTGAGGGCCATATGGCTATTTGCCAGGATGAAAGCCATGGAATGACCTCTAACCGGATGAAAGTTGCTCACAGAAAGATTGGCGTAGTGCAGGCCCTTGTCAGAGAGGAATCCCTTAGGCCCTTTACGGAATCGCAGCTGAAAGCCCTTTACTTCAATAGAGAATTGGAAACTAATAATTCCTTTATCAACAATTTTGTTGAGGTATGTTGGAGGGAGTTAATTGTCTTGATACACATTTTGTTTGTTGAATGCGTTAGATTTGATTTGGAGTAACCCAACTAACGTATTCGTTTACAATTTTTGTTTTGTTAGGAACAACGCAGCTTTGTTAAGCATGAATTTTATGAGCTACTGACAGGCTATCTGAGAGCAAGAAATAATTTGCAAATTAGTACCAAGGACATCCAGATGTTGCAGCAGGAGTACAATATTAGCAAAGATCACTTATGGATAACAACAGAACACATTGTTCAAGGAAAGGTAAAAACATCTAGTACAAGCACAATTTGCATAGCCTATATAATTAAATATATATATATAGGCAATGCAAATTTCGCTCTCACACTCATCATCAGAATGGACAGTATTGGATAAATTGAAATAATAGCATTCGTGCATGCAAAATCTACCAAAGTATATGGTATCCAGAATGAAAGGTGTCTGGATTAAAAAAATTTTCAGTCACCCCCTCCCCAATTTTGCCAACTAGTTCTGACACACAGTAATACAACAAGAAAGTGCTTTTTGAGGGCTCCTGACTAATACAGCGCAAGCTCCCACAGCTGGGTCCGAGGCAGAGCCTTGGAAGCTGAATCACTTTACACTATTTGACAGCCAAAAAAAAATCTGGCTTCCTGAATGGACGTTTGCAACATATTTCGCCAAGCAAATGTGGGTGGTTTTTAATCTTTTTTTTTGTAAAATAGTGCATTGTGCTGTGAAGCTAAAGATGGAGATTAAGATTTTTGCTTAGTGTAGTACACTGGCCAGTGACACCAAAAATCTTAATCGACAATTTTTTTTTACTTTGGGGAGGGGGTGGGGGGGGGGGGGAGGATGAACAACGCAGATGTCGCAGAGCTTAGGGAAAGAGGGAGATAGAGATTAGATAATCCAAAATGAAAATAAATGCTTTATTTTTTTCAGCCATGATAATATTTATACGGCTACTACATAACTTGATTGAAGAAAAAACATAATATAATAGCCTTCTCAGCTTGTCGAGTAGGGAGACAGAATCTGATTGCCAGTAATGAAACGCTTCTTCCCCCTTGGTTATTGGCCAGTACTAATCTCCATCTTTATGTGAAGCCCACACACAATTATATGCCAATTAACAGTGTAATGTCGTGAGGTCGTGTTGATTGCAATCGATCATGCATTATACGATTATATGCACGGAGGCTTCGTGATGGTTAGTTTACGTGTTTAATGCTTTTTTTCCATACCTGCTTACAAGTGCCGCCTTCTGGAGGCGTCTTTACCATACATCAATATATCGAATCTGGATAGGCCATGCATTACAACATTACATCCCTCCCAACCTTAGATGATGTTATCCCTGGATGTGGTGAATCGTTAACTACAGGAAATTTTGGTACTGAATAAAGTTACGCCTACAATAACTAATACATTATGTTAATAAACTACATGGTTTGAATTATACTCTAGTTCACTAATTAAAGGTTGCTAAATTACTACTACCAATCAAATGTCTCTTGAACAGATAATCTTGATACACAGTTCAAGTTATTTAGGCTTCGGCAATTAAGCGTCGAGGGGCCTGTCTTTCCCTTTCAGGATTGCGCCTGGGCACTGTGGTAGCGCGCCGGATAGGGTTTCTTGTGCGCTCTGGGTTGCGCCCTGGCATCGCCTCCCCGTGTAGGTTTGTTGTTTGTCCGTGCGGAGATGGGAAGTAATCCTCATCATCACTCTCCTGAGGTCTTTCAAGGTGTGGTGCTCCTGCGGCGCATTCAGGTGTGATTGTCTTGAAAAAGCTCGAGTGTCTGGTGATGGTTCGGTCACCACCAAGTGCGGTGATCATATGGCCTCTCACAGCAGTTACCTTAAATGGTGTCATGTGATATGGTGTTGACGTCTTGGTACGACGTTCGTTGCGAACAAGCACGTTGTCGCCGACTGCAATTGGCTTCATCACTGAGGCATGGCGTCGCTGGTATTCAGCCATGTGGCTTTTTGACGTCTCGTCGATTAGGATGAGCTTTTGATTTTTCTTTGACCGCGGCATGTTGGGTAGTTTAGTACGGATTCTTCTGCCAAAGATAATATCAGCGGGTGAATGTGATGTTGATGAATGGGGTGTTGCACGATAATTTCGCAGCAAAGTGTACAGTTCATGCTTCCAGTTCCTTCCCTGTGCCGTGGCGGCTCTGATGGTTTTGCCGACTGTACGCATAAAGCGTTCAGCGATTCCATTGGCGCGAGGCCAACACGGCATGATTTTTCTGTGATGGAATCCTAGTTCTTTTGCAAAGTTTGCGAATTCGTGTGACTGGAAAGGAGGTCCATTGTCGGTCCGGAGGACTTCGGGGATCCCATGCGTTGAGAAAATTTTGTCAAGTTTAGGGCATACAGCTTGGCATGATGTTGACCCTATGATCTCCACTTCTGGGTAGCGCGAGTGATCATCGATTACTACGAGGAGGTAGTCACCACTCGGGAATGGCCCAGCAAAATCTGCGCTGAGTTCCCGCCAAGGCTCGTCGGGCAACTTGGACATCTGGACTGGTGGGTTGATCTTTCGCGGTACTGTGGCCTGGCATGGAAGGCAGTTGGCTAACGCTAGTTCCACCTTTTTGTCAATGCCAGGAAACCATAGCGTTTCCCTGAGTAGTTGCTTGGTCTTGATCAATCCTTGGTGCCCTTCGTGAGCGAGCTTGACCGCCGTTTCTTGTAGGCTAGCCGGGACGACCAATCGATTGTAAGAGAAGATCTTTGTCGTTTGATGCAGAGAGTTCATTTCTTATGGCGTAGTATGGTTGCATCTTGGTTGTCTCTTGGGCATTCGCCATGCGGATTACCGTTGGCTTCTTCAATTCTTGAATTGCCTGAATTTTCATTGGGTCAGGGGAAATTCCGTTGGCTGAGAAAATCATTCCCAGGTACTTGAGTGAAGGTCGTTTGTAAGAGCACTTGCTTCTTTTTATCGTAAGTCCTTCCTCTTTGAATCTTTGTAGCACTGCACGTGTTAGTTCAGCATGGTTTTCGTTGGCCGTAGATGCCACCAGGACATCATCACTTACGTTTTGCGCTGCGCGAATCGGCTTGATTACTCTTTCCACTTGCTTTTGGAAGATTTCGGAAGATACATTCAGTCCATATGGCAAACGTTTATACCTCCACAACCCCAAGTGTGTTGCAAATGTCGTCAAATGTCGGCACTCTGGAGCTAACTCAACTTGCAGATATCCTTCTCGCATGTCGAATTTCGAGAATTGTGTCATATTTGCAAGGCTCGATGTTATTTCGTCAACGGTCGGCATAACGTGACGTTCCCGCATAACAGCTTCGTTCACGGCTCGTAGGTCAAGGCAAATTCTAATCTCGTCGTTTGCCTTAGGTGCAATTACCAAAGGGGAGACCCAGGTGGTAGGGCCTTCGGCTCTCTCGATAATGTCATTTGCTTCCAACCACTTGAGATGTTCTTCGACCTTATCTCGAAGGTGGTATGGGATGCGGTACCGTGTGTTAACTGTTGGTGGTACATCTTCGTTTACGTATACTTTGGCTTGCACTCCCTTTAACTTGCCAATACCGTTTGTAACTTCTGGAAAGTCAGCCAGGATTCGTTCAAATTCCATATCTTCTGGCACGGTTTCCATTGCATTCGCAAAAGTTATGAGTTTTAATTCCATGGCGGTGTGTAGGCCTAACAAAGGAATTTTTCCACGTTCTACAACATAAAACTCGGCCATGCATGACGTTGTTTTGGATTTTACATTGGCTTTGAACTTGCCTTTAATGGGTAGAGGTTCTTTTGTTCCATATGGCAGAATCTTAAGTTTTGTAGGTTGTAGTGGGATTGATGAAAACTGTTCGTTGTATATTTTTATGGGCAAAATATTTATAGGGGGGCCTGTATCGACCAATAGCCTTGTGGTTTTGTTTTGAATTTTCACATTTGTTTGTGGCGAGTCCGTTTTTCCAATGTTCATCAAGCACATAAGTTCATCATCACTGCTTGTGTCATCGTATTCCTTCTCTTGCAGGTTGTTTACCTTTTTTCGTGCATTGTAGAGCTTTGTTTGTTGTGGTAGCCTTGAGTTCATTGCATATTGGTGTGAGTTATGCGTTGTTGTTACATCACGTGTAAATCCATCATTACTTTTGTTGCCTTTTCCGATGCGTTGTCGGCACACCCGTCCGAAATGATTAATTTTCCCGCATTCAAAGCACGTTAGTCCTTTGGCAGGGCAACCACGATCGTTGTGAGGATAAGCTTTTCCACAGCTGAAACATTTATTTACTTCCTGCTCAGTTTGTATATTTCGTTTATTTCGAAAAGGCATTTTGTGTCTTTGAAATGCATTCACTCTTTGTTCAGTTTCAGTTTCGTTTGTCTGGCTGGATTTTTCGATTTCTTTGGCGTGCCTTTCTGAAAGTTCGAGCGTGCGACCTTCATCAATAATCTCAGTTAGTGTTAGTTCTCGGTTCAGTGCCCTCCTTAGGAGACGTGACGAATTCGTGTGCTGTATTATCTGTGTTCGTATTTCACTGTCAATGTCAGTAAAAGCACAATTTTTGGCTTGTTCCCTCAAACGGATGTGGTATACATCGATTGTTTCACCAGCGCGTTGTTTCATTAAACGAAATAGATATTTGTGATATTCCGTGCATTTTTTCGGTAG
This sequence comes from Lithobius niger, assembly GCA_023313725.1. NCBI lineage: Eukaryota > Metazoa > Arthropoda > Chilopoda > Lithobiomorpha > Lithobiidae > Lithobius > Lithobius niger. The sequence continues at coordinate 4,733 of JAHWFP010179340.1, read as the reverse complement.
GAAATGTTTGTTAGGGCTGCAGTCGCTTTGTCATATTCTGCTGTAGTTCCCGTGTCGGCTAGATTGTCAAAAATATCATAAACTGCTTCGCCTGCACTGTGTAGAAGCATCGCACGTTTTTCGGTAAGATCAGTTATTTTATAAGCTACAGTAAAGTTTTCAAATCTTACCAACCATTTTGGCCATCTTTGTCCCGCTGTTGTTGGATCCGTCATGTCGAAGGAGGGAAAGGTCGGAGTAGCAAGGGAAGACATTGTCGTTTTCGTTGTATCGGGGTTAGTTTACCTTGGTTGTACTTGCCGTTCTTCCTTCAAATTTCGTTGCAAATACCTTCGTTTGAGCGTTGATTCGTGGCTCGGTGGGTTACTCATATCCTCGTCGCTAAATGTAATGTCGTGAGGTCGTGTTGATTGCAATCGATCATGCATTATACGATTATATGCACGGAGGCTTCGTGATGGTTAGTTTACGTGTTTAATGCTTTTTTTCCATACCTGCTTACAAGTGCCGCCTTCTGGAGGCGTCTTTACCATACATCAATATATCGAATCTGGATAGGCCATGCATTACAACATTACAAACAGTATTTACGTTTAATGTACTTAATAGTTTTTGCTTTGCCCTTTTATATCGTACGACAATTGTTTAAATTAATATAATTGTTTCTATTAGCTGACAAAAATGTACATTACCTGGAATTTATTGCATTCTCCCTCTCTGAATGCTTTGCTCCTAGAGATTAAAGTTATAGAGCCGGCAGCCTCGTGCGCATCCCTCTATATATAAAAGCACTATGCGCCAGCGTCCGTCATCTTTTTTTTCTCTATGGCTCGATTGGATAGGACGTGCTTCACCTCGCTCCCAGGATCTGTTGGCAGTGCTACTGCCCTCTTTTGCCTACCTTTGCTATGCCTTGCTCCAAGGACACACCACAGGAGGGTTTGGCTACTTCTCCAATCCCATGCGGTCAAGTTGCAACCGCTGCCTGGGAGAAGTCTTTACTTCAAAGTAAGCTTCTTAAACGCGAAGGAAACCCACCTTCGTCTTAAGCTCCAAGTGAAGAATTGCAAAGTTGCTCCGAAATGAAGGATAAGCTGTCCTTCACCCACTCCGTTGAATCTTTCATGTCACTCATTCCTTCGTTCCTCGAGCTCTCGTCCTTCGGTCATCACCAATTCTGGTGAAACACTTTTCAAGGATGAGATACACCAGCTCATGAAGAAAGCCCTTAAACGTAAGCCTTCGCCGCACTATTCTACCAAGGGTTAACAAAGGAGCTGCCCTTCAAAGGATTATTTCGTCAGGCAGCATCCGTTGCCTTAGACCTCTCGTTCTTCAACATGTACTTTTAGGACGAAGGAAACTTCCTCGCCTAAAAAAAGCTTCAGGTGGAAACTCGCAAGATTGCCTAGTAGGGTTGTGCTGAGTAATCGTTTAAATGGTAATCATCTTCTTGACGGTTAAACGTTTAGTAATTTTCGTTTAATACAAACCTAACTTCCTTTATAAAGTATTGATCAATTTTATTTTTGAAACCAATTTCTGAAAGCAATTACCTTTCACATAACAAACCCACACTCGAAAAGGAACACATTACGTATTAAGCTAACGTTGACCGCTTTGACCTTCCAGGTGTTGTCTGGTTTACAATGTACGCAAAGCCCTGAAAGCTAGGAAGAAGAGATTGATTCGTATTTGTGACGTTAATTACGTTTTAAGGGCCATTCTGGCAGCGCACGGCGAACGATACAGCAACGGCGAACAACAACAGTGCTTGTTCTCACAACAAACGCCATACGCCGTAGCTAGCTAATCCCTTAGCAAACTTGAGCAACGCAAACCACTCACAGTAACAACTAGAAATTGAAAGATAATTTGTGGAAACAGCCGCTTGAACTTTTGCACATTCATGTACGATTCTATTTTATTTTTGCTTGGTAACGCACTCTCATTCAAGTGTAATTTGTTAATTGGTAATTAGTAATTAATAACTTAACAAATGATTTTAAAAGCATTAACTACTTCAGTGCCTATCTTGCATTGTGCAGGCAGTGTTCCAACTTGGAAGCAAAGCCCTGTTGTGTGTTCAAAGGGTTAAGAGACGAGAACTTTTGTTCTCAAGTTAGCTCAGTCCAAGGACGGAAGGGAACAGAAATACTGCAAAGGGTTGGATAACGAAACGTCGTCAACGGCAGCACATTCTATCACCAAATGTAGAGAGCTAAAAAGGGTAAACGAGAAATCGAGGTACCAGATTTTCTGCTGGTCAGAACACACTTTCTCGTCAGCCTGCTCAGAGTTCGGACCTCTCTTCAGTTGCTGCAGTTTGAGGCATCCTGCAGAATGGAAATGGGCACGTTGATGAAGTAAGTACTGAAATAGGATTATTGTGTTCTTGAATTGAAAGATTGATAACGAATTGGTCCTTTCCTTCAATTTATCTTTAATGCAAAACTTATTAAATTGTAAATAATGTATATATCTTTATTTTGATATAAATAAAATAGTGTTGTTTCAACACTTAATAAGAGTGGTTATTGCGAGCACATGCCAAGCGCAAGGATACTATTACTATCACGGGCCCTTAATATTTACTACCAAAACCTTCACTACAAATGGTGCCGTTTGGTTTAATTTCAGTATAATTTAAATTATACTTGTGCCGCAATAAGTCACTTCTAGCTAAATTTTTATTTTAACTAAGGACAAAAAATTTCAGAGTGCAATTTAGATTATTGAGACACTTTCATTAAGCTTGGGAGATAGAAGATAAATTTACCTAAAACAGGGGTTAATTTTAAATACTTAACACTAGCACATCAAATATATTTCCTCATATCATGCCACTACACCCGATTCAGGAAGCTGAACGAGAAAACCGAAGGCGCTACACCTTTGTTAACTGCCAATTCTTTCCGGAGCACGCCTTACACAGACGTAATTACCTAAAACATTGCTTAAAGTGCAGGAAGAATTGCCCAGGACGGGAGAATGAACAAATCATCATTCCACTGCTTGGGGAAGACGAAGTAATTGCCAGGCAAAAACTAGAAGACCAACGTAATGCCCTTGTTGAGGAAATGCGACGTTTGAAGCCACCGGTATACCCTAATAATACGTGTATGCTTACCTGCTATTTGTGCCTCCGCGGCCTCGAGTGCTGGTCATGTCAATTAGACTGGAACGAACGTCCAGAAGCTGAGTGCCCACTGTGCAAGGCCGGATCAGAGTGCTGGGACCATGACAATTAAGCATTAATTGACCAATAATTAAATATTAATTAGTTGTTAATTAATTAAAAAAATATTTTGCTCCAATTATTGCGAAAATTGCTTATCATGCTTTTGGCCGAATTATTTTACTTTTAATTTATTAACCTTTGCTTGGATTCGAATAAAATACAGCAGCAGCAATTCAGAAAGGATTAAATTGTGGTCACTACTATTTTATTTATGATTGACAACAACTCTACACGCATTTCGGCAGGGTGAGTCATTCATCAAGGCACGACGCAGTCGTGAGTACAAAAAAAAAAAAAAAGAAAAAGGAAGGAAGAGAAACGAAAGCAAGTGTAGCAAGCAGAGAAAGGAAGGAGGGACAAATTTTAGGAGAAACAGAAACGTGAAAAGGTCTGCTTGCTAATCTAAACTAAACTTGTGCTCATGTTGTGAGTTCAGTGCCACTGGCATACAAAAAAAAAAAAAAAAAAAAAATAGAAGAGAAGAAGAGGCGACAATTGAGGGAAGATGGGAAAAGTTGAGAGAGCAATAATAGCTACAGTCTGTCGCTGTTTTCTTCTGTAGTGGAGGTCTGATATTTAAAGAAAGAATACTGTGGTGACCCGGGATTTCGGTGCAAGTCAGAGCACCGTAACCGAATGGGACGAGAATAGACGAGGTAGACTGCTGTGCTAGTTGCAACATTGGTGTGTTGGGAAAACGGCGTGCTTGCTAATTTGGTGATTGAGCCACCGCCACAAGCTGCCGCGTTATCACAAGTAATAAACAACGCACAAATAAATTGATTACTAAGCAGTACAAAATGTCTGAACACGACGATAACGAGACTGACCACCACAGTGTGCATGATGATGTTAATGATCGTAATGAAGATAATTCAGGTGGTGGAGATGATGACAAACCACAAAAGTTTAGTCAATACCTCCAACTTATACCATATTTTACAGGTGACCCTATGCGACCGCCTAGTATCAGAGACTTTCTACAGCAAATAGAAGATGTTGCTGATATTGCTGGATTGAATGACAAATCAAAATATTTAATTGTAAGGTCCAGGTGTAAATTATTAGCGGCAGAATTCTTAAGGGATTCGTATGAAAGTCAGGACTTGAAGCATTTTTCTTCATTAAAGCAAATTTTGTTGAGTCGATTCGATCCTGAACTACCCAACTCCGTTGTTATGTCTGCACTATTACAACAAAAGCAATCAGATAAGGAGGATGTTTTGACTTATTTTTCTAGACTTTTACCGTTGGCACGAAAAGCTTTTCTAAATGCAGTCTCTAAGGATTTAAAGGAGCAGAGGGACAACGCTACGATGTCCGCATTTTTAAAGGGCTTAAACAGTAACATTCAACGCTTTGTATTAGCCAGGGATCCTGCAGACTTGGAAACAGCATTGACAGCAGCAGTTACGGAAGAAGCTAATATGCGGATGGTGTCTCCTGCTACTTCTACACCTACCACAGAAATAAATGCTGTCCAGGCAACTTC
>JAHWFP010179338.1:0-22849 GCA_023313725.1 Lithobius niger | reverse complement strand
ACTTTTTACCTTTATGTTCTTAATAAATTACGTCAGAGAGAGATGAAATCTTTAAGTCGGCCGGTTTTTAAGGAGGGAGGGGGGGGGGGGGTTATGCTGGATCCGCCCCTGAAGTCGCATTGACAAAATTACTTTTTGCGAAAGTTATGATGTCAGAAAACCAACGAGAAAATTAAAATGTTGCCAACACAGGTAACACACAAATGGACCGAAAATTTGTAAATGATAAATGTCCAGTTTTCTAAACTAAAAACTAATTTTTTGCTAGATACAGTCAATGTGTCTGATATGGACCGCACGCCATTGAAACTAGCTTATTTTTAATTAAAGCATGGATAGTATATAAGTCCATGATTAAAACAACTTGTTTTTTTTTTTAACAAAGCAAAGTGTATTTTAACGAAAGCTCAAAACAATATAGGGTTGGTGTTGAAATTTAGATAATAGGTATGTTTACAAACCAGAGATTATTTGTGTTCTCACAAGCCTTGTATTCAGGCCTGGATTTGGAGTCAGATATTCTAGATTACAAAAGGTTACAAATATCATAAGTAATACAAACAAGATCGTTATTGGACCATAAAGACGATGAAAATATGGGAATTAAGAAATAACAATAATCAAAGTATTTCAACATGCAGATACTAGTAATGCCTGTTTAACTTCATCACGTAATACAATTCCTTTGTGTAGAAAAACTAATCGCTAAAGACAATACAAATCGTCAATTCATTCAAATACCGACCACGTGAAGGGCTCCCACTACGCACTACATCTGTAATTCCCCGATTTTGTTCGTGTTTAAAATCACCACCCTCATGTAACGTGAATTTAATGAGGTTATTCTTTAATACTTGAAGCCACTGATTTCTAAGTCATATATCGACTTGTGGATGCCAATGGAAATCTATATTAGTAAATTTGCACCGGACCGAACAGGGCAAATCGTGGTGCCAAAAAAGTTTACGTATTGATCACCCGTCATTATTACATATCCTTCTCTTTCTGAGATGCACTAATTGCATTTCTGAATTATTGAACTGTAAACGGTGCAGCATTTTATTCTCTACCCTCGCGTATTCATTTGAACATTTCCGTAAACTCACCTAACAGCTCAGGGACAGATTTTACCAAAACCAGTGGATTTCTTTCCTCGTAAAGAAGTTTTTAGCTCGTTTGTGACAAACAAATTTTCGACATTTTTGTTTGTTACATGCCATCATGCCTGAGATGTCTTACTGATGATGACGAATAAACAAGCCACGAGCTCCAATGAGTTCGTGTTATAGTTGGATGAAAATTCATCTTAATGTCGTCGTTTAATATAGCTTTTTTTTTTTTGTAAGGATAACATTGTACGAACAACCACTGAATCTTAAAAAGAAAAACAGGATAACAACAAACAATTTCATTTGTGTAATTACAGGGGAGACGAATGTCGTGACGTCAGTGGTACAGAAGTTTAGTGTTTTCTGTTTTTTTGGCTATCGCTGTTAAAGTGTACTGCATTTATTTTATCAAAAAAGGATTTCGCAATAATACATCTAGGCCTACGACAGTGGCTATGATGAAAAATTGTTTTCTTAGGATGAGGACATACTGTTCGTAAATTTATTAATTTCTATTTAAGAATGAATGCAAAACAGGTAATTTTCAATTATGGCGCCACCAGTCGGCCGAATGTGGTTACTATTGAAGTGAATGTTAGCCCGGAGGCCATCCCATCTGCCGTCCACCAATCACGTGCAAGTGTAAATGGTAAATGGACTGGCAGCCCAACTGTCCATCATTGATCACTACTCGGAAACCACGGTCCAACTTGAGTTCCCGGGCACACTTCTTCGCCACAAGCAATAGATGACCCAGGAGCTAAGAAAGAAACAAAACGGAAAATTGAGTTAAAGACGGGAAAGCCAAAGGCTCACAAGAAATAACTAAATACAGATGCAAACCTATTTACGTTGCCTTTTGGACTTATATGTCAGACTGCCTGAGCGGGGAATCGAACCCAGGACATTTGAAACCAAAGGCCGAGGTCCTACCGCTGAGGCCGTGTCAATATGGCTCAGCGGTAGGACCCCGGCCTTTGGTTTCAAAGGTCCGGGTTCGATTCCTTGCTCAGGCAGTCTGACATATAAGTCCACAAGGCAACGTAAATAGGTTTGCATCTGTATTTAGTTAAAGTTTAGCTAGAGATATCAAAGTTAGGTTATAGCAGGAGTGGGAGACATATGCATAGCCATTTACATACACTGAACATCGATAGTACACTTCCCTGCATACTAACTCAACCTCTACACGAAGTGAGCAGCAATATACATTCTGGACACAGTTCATGTACTGTGAATACACAACCATAATGTCAGTAGGTGACGCTGGTAAACAGTGATGTGTGCTGTTGGTGCGGTTCTAATCCTCATATGGTTCTAATGCATCAGAATGGTGGGCTTCTGATTGTAGTTAGTTATTCCCTTAGCTTACTATTCCCATATGGTAAGCTAAGATCGACTCCTCAAGATACCATTGCTAAAATCGAAAAGTCCCTTCCTAAAAGTTCCATACGAAAAAGTCCCTTTTGAAAAGTCTCTTAACTCTATTACTACTTGCAAATCACGGTCCAACTCGAGTTCCCGGGCACACTTTCTTGCCACAAGCAAGACGCTCCTCATACGGTTCTAATCCAACAGTTGTAATGCATTATAAGTCTAACTATAGAGCAGTGACACGACGTAGTATTACTGTATATAACTCTATGCTGGAACCTTAATGGGTTAGCTGCAAGGGGCACTTCAGAGAGAAACAGAAGGGCGTCATACTGAAGCCGATGCTGTGAAGAGTGATTTCTTAGACCTAAAACGCGCGATTTTTGTTGTTGGAGAAAACAACGTTATTTTAAGCCTGAGAAATCCGCTCTTCCGTTGTTTTTTCCTCCATTTTTATGTAGTGCACCTTGTAGTTATGCCCTCCAAAACCCATACTGGTGCCAATATGGCAGCAAATGTCACTGCTCTATAGTGACTGGACTGGAAACATGACGTTGTGTGTAAGTGAAACAATTCCGACGTGGTCACTGATTCGACTTCTGTGTTCTGTTTTACTTCTTGAATTGTTCGAATTACAGAAATAGCGTTACAGTGAAACCTAAGGCTGCAGTAAATGTGGTTCTTCGCTATACCAAGAGTTTATGCATTGTGACTCATTCCCGTTCTCATCTCTGAAGCTACCTATGGTGAATTTGCTGATGATATACAAAATGACCTTGGAGGTAGTGTTAAAGGTCACCCAACGTGTACTCCTAACCTACACAAGATATCGGCATAAGGTAAATTAAGAAGTTGTGGGAGATCGTTGGAGTGTAGTATATAACAGGAATCAGAACATAAACCGCATACAAAACAAGGAATACATTGGCAAAAGAAGTTGGCTTGTGCAGGGAATCCATCCATGGAGCAGCAGGAAATACAGATAGATGTTCACTCTTCACACCACCACACAATGGGATTCTGCAGTTTGAACGATTGAGGAGCCTCAATGTATAATCTCCTCTTACAATCGTTTAAGCACCCGCGTAATTTAATTTGAATTTATTTAATAGTAAGTACTTGTTTCCTGTTAGAGGAGTTCGGCATAGCAGACAAAAAAAAAATTAACAAGTAAAATAAAAGATACTAGTCCGAGCTACAACTTTTCATCCAAAAATGACAGCAAAGTTTTGAATTGTAGAAGTTTTGTTTAACAACAAAAAAGTTGCATTAATTCTCATATTGTGTCATGCATAAGGAAAACACCCACCCTATTTTGAAACATTTCAATTAAAGGTGATGTTACAGTATCCTCTGGCAAGGAGGCCCATAGCTGAATGTGTCTACGAGCAAAAGATTTTGGTGTATTTGATAATGAGGATTTGAGATTTTAAGTTTAAGGAATGAGCTACGTGTGGTCATGTTTGCCTGCGCAACCTTGAAAAAAAATTAGGTAGGCTAACAGATTCATTAAAAAGTTTAAATACAAAAAAAAAGCTATGTCATATACAAGCAAAGTCCTTGTATATGGGACCTGTATTTTTTTTATCATGGCCACAGGTAGCCAGAAATGTAAGACTGAATAGGCTGCCACAACTGCTGGGATATAATTTATTAACATATTTAAAAGCTTCAAGTTGGTCCCCTCTCAATTTGCATTCTTCTACAGCAGGCTAATCCGTCCCATACATTTCAGCCGCTCCTCGTACGGTAAGTTTTTCAGGCTAGGTGGAATTTAGATGCACGTTTTTGAACTGCTTCGACAGTCCTCTTGTCCTTCACGAAGTATGGGTCCATATGTATGGGCGCAATAGTCGAGGTGAGGTCTAACATTGGTAATAAAAAGCAACTGCACAGTTGTAGTATCCAAATACTGCAAACCTATTTTAATTCTGCCAAGAATTTGGTTGGCCTTGCCAGTGGCGATATGACATTGGGTAGCCACTTTCAAATACCTAGTGAAGGTAATCCCAATATTTTAACCTTCTCATCATCACTAACAACAGTATTATTCTTAGTATAATCAAATTTAGGATTGTTCTGCCGAGGTGAAGGACTGACTGAACATTTGCCAACGTCAAAAGGGAGCTTGTTTTCCACTATCCACCTATGGGGCTCATCAACGTTCTTCTGCTTGGCGTCCTGGTCCATCAAAGAGTGAATACGATAGTAGAGCTTTATATAATCAGCAAAAAGATTACATAAGTTGACGCCAACACAACGCAAATTGTTGATATACAACAAGAAGAGTAGGGGTCCTAGAACGAAGCCCTGCAGCACACCACTGGTAACACTGGTCCACTCAGAAAAAAAATCTAACACCAGTAGACGCATGATGTGTTTGGTTGAAAACAAAATGATGGATCCAGGAAGTGTCTTGCCCATAGTGCCAATGTTGTTCAATTTCAGGAGCAGTACCTCATGCCTTAGAAAGATCGAGTAAAATGACATTACATGCGTCTCCCTCACCAAGAAACTTGGTCCAGTCGTTGAGAGACTCAAGCAGATTTACCACACAAATAAACCCCTCCGGAAGCCATGTAGGTGGTTGCCAAGTAAAAAATTGTCACACGGATCCCTCATCAAGTGCTCCCTTATGATGATCTCAAAAACTTTGCTGACCTGAGATGCGAGACTAATTGGGAAATAGTTGCTGGGATTGTTTCTATCCCCACTTTTAAAAATCGGTACATTAGCAATCTTCCAGTTGTCGGGAACCTGGCCCTCACCCATGGACCCCTCTAATATAACTTTGAGAGCTGTGCTGAGTTCAGGAGAATTCAACCAACCTCCTGAGATGTGGCTTTTTTCATGGCCGCTGCCATCTAGATGCATAATACCTGAGCAAATAATGCGTAATACTTTAGGTCTTGAAAATTTATGAATAAATTCCTCAAAATTTTGTTCCCAAACCAAGTCACTCTCAGTTGCCATCAGAGACAGAGCTTGTAACGGCGGCTGCATGGCAGTAATCCACAGTTCATTTTTCATTGCAGAAAGTCTAGAAAATGATCGTTTCCTTGCAGTGTTGGTAACTGGAATTGTCAAGGCAATGCGAATAGCAATGTTTACATTGGGGTACGAGGACTCTACTTCGTTCTGGTTGATAAGGCTTAAGTTTACGTTTTTTTTGCTGATTCAGAATTTTGCATATTTTCGTTAGCATTCAACTAAACCCGTGATGCCCCTAATAAGTGTGATGCCCTGGGCCCGTGCCCACTTTGCCCATTGGTTAATCTGGTTCTGATTACGGCCGAAGTATAGTTGCTGTGTTGAGAGGAATGATTGATATGGTGTAAAGCAAACTTCACTCAGCTTTAATGCAGCAATTGCCATGAAATATTCCCTGGAGGAATCTACAGTTTTGTGATTAACTGGTTCTTCCCCATTACGCCATAACATCTCAAGAAGCCGGAAAAACCCCGTCAACAATACCCTACCATGCATAACAATAGCATGCAATGTCAAACGTCCTCAACCTCAATACTAGACATTTAACCCACTACAGTTACCTTATTAAGGGATCAACGTAATTAACCATACAACAATAGTCTTGTAATTTGCGCAATTCCCACAGATTCCTTCCAAACAATGATGAACAGCTAGCTCTACATGCGATACGGTGTTGCATAGTGTAAACTAATTTGAAGGCCACTCAAGCATTCCTTGGACCTTAGGTGCGTTTTGGGTCTTTAATCGTGATAATGGGTCTTTAAACGCAGGTGTTCTAACGCAAGCTCAGCGAAGACGGAATCCTAGCCTGAGCAAAGGGCAAATGCCCAAGTTAAAAAATAAAAAAGTCCAGATCACGTCTTTCGTAAATCCAACCTAACTAATAAATTAAATAAAAATCACCCTAACTCACGTTCGGTGTTGCATCAGAAACTTCACACAGTTTCCCAACGATGGACTGTTTATACCGCAAAGGTTAAGAATCGTGTGTCAGTTCGCCAACAAACAACTTTCAGACGTACTTTAGCACACAATTTTTTCCGTCTTTTTTTTTCTTTTTCCATTTTTAGCTCATCGGCTCTTATTTATATTACTGACAGATCTTAAAATAACCGAGGGGGCTATGTGCAACCAAGACATTCACACACATACGCGCACACACACACACACAAACCTCCAGAGTTCAGCTGGAAGTCACGTCACACTACAGAAGCATGGATGCCTCGAATTCCATTCAAGAATGTAACGTTGGTGTATAAATAAAATCGCTGGTTTACGGAGCTACTGTAGTATATTCGTGTAACACACGCTGGTCTTGGCGTTAGTTTTCTTGCTCGGTACAAAGGATTGTTTTGCTAACATGTGCCAGGCCTATAGTTAAAAAGCAAAGCACACTCAACTAATTTCTAGTCATCAAACACGCAGTCCTGCTCATCTAACGCTTCGTGCCAATTTTTACGCGTTAAATGCAACAAAGAAATGGCTAGTATAGGACATTTTTGACATCTTGTTTGTTAGGACTCCTCTATGGAGAAACTACTATGGCAAAATGAGGCAGGAATTTTATTGTAAATTTATTTTTAATCAACTACCTGAAACATTAAAATGTATACATTTTAATTATAAAGTAAAAAGTGAATCACGAAATTATTATACAAACTTAGGTCGATACTAATAAGAAAAACGCTAAAAGGCAAGCATAACATCATAAATCCTGTTTTTGTGTTTGAATTGTGTTGAAAAAGAAATGTTAATTTTTCTGTTACTAATAATCTATGTTATTTGTACTAAGGGTAACTATAACTAAATTTTATACATACATTGTTGTTTGTAATTTGAAAATACTGTAGTGAGCACAAAATAAGCAAGAAATTGCTCCGTGTTTTCTTTCTATTATATTATATATTAAAGGACATTTTTCTGTCAAGCTTGGCATCCGCTTTGCTGTGACGGACGTTTAAATAATGCTGGGTTTAGTGGTTTATAAGGGTGACCTGTCCTTTACATGAAGATTTCCAGGGATGAAACCTTTACAAAGAACTAATTTTTCAATTTAGAAAGCATAAACAAAAATATCCCCGTAGTAAATACACAAACATCCCATTTAGCCAATGGAGACTGAGTGAAAACGAGTATGCGGACATTTTGGGGGGGCAGGGGGGGGGGGAATAGCGTGCCATGGTGTGGCAAGAAATCTCATCTTCTGATAACATGTCGACTGCTTTAAGCTATGTCGTGGTACACATACACACACTAGGTTTCATTAAAATGGATGAGCTACATAATTTAAAAACAACGTATGATGCGCCTGCGTGCGGGTTTGTACCTCTTCTTCTCCAGAGCTAAGACTCCAAAGATGACGATCAAATGAAGGATAATTAAACTCCACTTCGAACAGGCCTATTCATCGCCGTAACTCGATTTTTTTACCCTCAAATAAGCGAAAAACTGCTACGAAACTATGACCTTAAGTTCGATCCAACATTTACTTTCAGGCAAACTAATAGAAACCTACATACTTTGCGTTACAGTATCAGCAACATACGACATAGAGCTCAAAATTAGTCGTTGGCTTCAACTGGTTGGACGCAAGGAGAAAAAAAAAACAGACCTGTAGGTTTTAAAAGGTTGTCAAACACTTTCGCGCTTCTGAAGCAAGGTGCGTGGAAGGAATGAGCAAATTAGTGAGGCATAGCAAACCTTTTCAACGCGTTTCTCGCTTTGTTCGCTGAATCTTTCATTTGGCGCTACTCTCACCTTGTTGGGAGCATTACTTCTGGAGGAGTAAGCGTACAGACATGCAAACAATTAATGGCTTCCAAATTAGTACATCCATTTTGTAATGCTCTGGAGATGAAAAAAAACTATGAAGCATGGATAGATGCCAATAGGTGATATAGCTAGTAACCTTTCTGTACTAGGTTTCATTCGAGTGACGTGACTCAGAATCGAACTGGTGACCAGTCCTTCACCAAACCACTGACATTTAACCTACTCCTTTTGTCGACATGCCCATTCGTTAACTGCTATTAAACATACAATTGTTTGTTACTGAGAGCAATCAAAATGTGGTCCTACAGAAAAAAGAAAATGGGGTAAAATTTTTCAAAATAACTAAATGGGAGAAAAGGTTGTCTTTTCTGGGGAAAACATTTAACTTTGTCTGCAACAAATAATACATTATCAACATTTTCTTTTGAATGCCACTGGTTCAGGTTGTGCTTCAGTGTGGTCTGTGATGCCAACAAACCATTTTTTTTTACTTATTTACTTTGGTTTAATTCCAAGTTAACCCAGCTGTGAACATGTCATTGGATCAGTGAAGTGTGCCGAAACATTTGTATGCTCCATTTTAAGTCTGACTAATCCTTAACACTTTGTCAATGTTGACGTCTTCAATTTAAAGAACATTAACTATGATCCTGCCGACAGACTTATTATTTTTTTTTAAAATTACTGTGCATCTGATATTTCAGTTGGGTTAAAAATATACTTTTCAAATATGAAGCCATACCATTTCACATCTCCTACGATGAACTTGGCGTTATTAATGCTTTCTATATCGTCTATTTGACAAATATACTTTTACTGTGTCATTATAAATGAATGCAGTATTGATCCTGAATCTAGAATTATATACGGTAACAGAAAGCCAAACGGACTATGTGAGTATTCCTGAGTGGCAGGGCTTCGGCCTTTAGTCTCAGATCGAGGACTGAATTACCGCTCGGGCAGCCTAAGTCCAAACGGCAACGGAAATAAGTTTGCTTCTGTGTTGGCCATTTATAATCTCACTGTCTGTGGCGAGCATCCTAACCGAAAAGGTATTTTTTAAAATAATCCTAGACTTCCGAGCAAAGTAAAAGTAAGCAAAGTCTTCGTTTCTAAGGTATAGACCTTGCCAGCTTTACATGCACTTGCAAGCATTGGCACCGGAGCAGTCCGTTGATAATGTTGCCTTTGTTTTCAACCACAACCCCCCCCCCCCCCCCCCTTGGTATCACCAACCTGCTAGTGATATTATAATAACATGTTTACCACGGAGTGGAAAGGCGGCTGAAGGGGTGTGAGACCACTTACGCTGCTCCTGCGATAGAAGAAAGGATTAAAGAAAAAGAGTTACAGGGAAGACGGTAGACGATGCTTTGGACATTTGCGTAATGGTTCGCTGCTTAATTTCGGGTGGAAACCAGAAATAGTTGGTGAACCAACAGTGTCGCTGCTCAGAGCGTTTCAAATGGGAACGACGCGAACAGACAAAGAATTTCTGCAGCAATCCATGTGGGAGGTAGGAAACACAAGTCTCCAGTCATGGTCACGTGTATTAATAGCCTGAGGAGCAGGGTCAAAAAATGGTAGATCAGGGCTGACAAGCCCATGGATTGTCCTGTAGACGAGGATGAGGTCGAACCTCAAACTACGAAGTTCTAGGCCGGATTTATCCAACCGTTCTCCATCACTTAGCTCCCTGAATCCCGGGAAGTTCTTCGTAAACCGATGCTGAACTCGTTCCATACAGTCGATGTCTCCAATAAGGTACGGCAACCAATCCGGGGTAGCATACTCAAGGATGGGCCATATGTAGACCCTGAACGCCCTTAGTAGGGACATCCCCAGAGCTGAAACAACAGCGCACAATGGCAGACCTGGAATATGCCTTAGTACAGATTTTCCTACAATGAAGTGAAGATTTCAAATCTCTGGAAAACCAGATCCCAAGGTCACAAACATCAGGGTACACAGGGAGTAGTCTCTGATCCAGTAGATACAAACAACAGTGATTAAGGTTTCCCACATGGAAGGCAAGGTGCAGCATTTGTGTACAGAAAGAGGGAGTTGCCATGTTTTAGACCACTCCTTGGCATGCCGGATCTTGTCCTCAAGGAGCGTGGAAATGTTTTCAGCAGCCACTTTCAAATCGTCAGCAAACTTAACTGTCGTTGCTGGTGAACTGTAGGTCATTAATGTATATGAAGAGAAGAGAAGAGGTCCCAAGACGGACTCCTGGGCAACCCTACAGGGATCCTGAATCCCGGTCGAAGAATAATTGTCGACAATCACCCTCTGGGTACGATTAGTCAAAAGGCAACAATCGAAGATTTTATGGAACCAGTAATACCACATCCATCAAACTTAAATAATTTTCGGTGGACGACCGATTCAAAAGCGTTTTTGAAGTCCAAATAAATGGTACCAGATGGGATTCCAATATCGAGGGTACTGGTCCAGCGGTCCAACACCATAAGCATCTGGTGGGTGGTCGACCTAGACGGGAGGAAGCCAAACTGATCCTGCGTAATAACATCGTGGATTTCAAGAAAGACAATCATTGTGTCCCATCAGTGGGTTGCCAATAGCTTATATGGTCGTTGCGTGGTCACTTATTAGGGGGACTTAGGGACAGGACATCTGCTTGGCAAAGACAGATCGACAGGAAGGCTTATACTGATAGAAATAACAGTATAAGCCTTCCTGTTTCATTTCCCCAGGTTCATTTCGGATTTCACACATAAAAATTCTTAGGGGCTGTGTTTGCTCATTTAGTGAGACGGGTTAGTGGTGAAGTCCTTGTCCCACAACAATAGGATTGAAAGTTAGTAGTCACCCCGTTTAGCCATGTTGATTTATTTAGGCTGACATTGCCTAGGTTTTATTTAGGAAAAAGAGAAGGAACTCTTTTTTTCTCTTTCTGCGATTGAAATCTTTTAATCGTGTTTGTTGCTGCTTTTAGTGTTACTTTTATGTATATCTTCTAACCCTTAGTTTTAAAGTATTTGGACCATTGTTAGAGACATACGGTTATGCCCATTTGAATTCCTTTTCTCCATTTGACAATAAATCTTATCTAAAATTATTTATTGCCATTTTGAAGTCTTAGTGGTTTCTCATTTCTTTCTTTCTTTCTTTCTTTCTTTCTTGGGTGCACGGGTAGCTGAGAGCACTGGGGCGTCAGATTCGATAGGCGTCCTCGTCCCAGCTGTACATCTCTGGCTTCTTACAGACCCGGGTTCGATCCTGGCGAGGGGAAGTGTATATGTACGGGTTTATTTCCAGTTGTTTCCCGCCCGTTGTGCGAGGGTTTCCTCCGGGTACTCCTGTTTCCTCCCTCATGCGGCAAAAAACAACTCTTCTGATGGTGGTATCTTCCACTTAACATCTGCCGCTTGGGTTTGGGTGGGTGGATGGTTGCCTCGTGCGTCGTCTCTTTCTATTTCATCTGTCAGAGGGTGATTACAAATTAATTGATGATATACAAAAGGATTGCATAGCGGAGCAACACGTAGAAGAAAGGTCATTTGTTCTGGAAGAAAGAAGATACGTGCAGATTATCCGCTGGCCCTCTTTGGTGCACACCAGTATAAGCATCCGATGCACGCTGGCCCGAGACGGATTTAGCAGTGTGAAATGGTGAGCACACGCCAGGCCCGAGACGAATTTAGTGGTGTGAAATGATGAGCTCGTCATGCCCGGTCCAAAACAAATTTAATAGTGTGAAACGGTGAGCGTACGCCAGGCTCGAGACGAATTTACTGATGTGAAATGGTGAGCGCACGCCCGGCCCAAAAGAAATTTAGTAGTGTGAAATGGTAAGCGTACATCCATCCCGAGACGAATTTAGTACTGTGAAATGGTAAGCGCATGCCTGGCCCGAGATGAATATAGTAGCGGAAAATGATAAGTGCACGCCCTGCCCGAGACGAATTTAGTAGTGTGAAATGGTGAGTGAACGCCCAGCCTGAGACAAATTTAGTAGCATGAAATGGTGAGCGGATGCCCGGCCCGAGACGAATTTAGTAGTTTGAAATGGTAAGCACACGTCTGGCCCAAGACAAATTCAGTAATGAGATATGGTGACCGCACGATCAATTTAGTAGTGGAAATAATGTGCACGCCAAGCGCAAAACGAATTTAGTAGTGTGAAATGGCGAGAGCACACCCGGCCCGAGACGAATTTAGTAGTGTGAAATGGTGAGAGCACGCCCAGTGCGAGACGAATTTAGTAGTGTGAAATGGTGAGTGCACGCCCAGCCCGAGACAAATTTAGTAGCATGAAATGGTGAGTGCATGCCCGGCCCAAGACGAATTTAGTAGTTTGAAATGGTGAGCACACGTCTGGCCCAAGACAAATTCAGTAATGAGAAATGGTGACCGCACGCACGGCCCTAGATCAATTTAATAGTGGAAATAGTGTGCATGCCGAGCGCGAGACCAATTTAGCTGTAGTATGGCATGGTGAGAGCATACCCGGCCCGGGACGAATTTAGTAGTGTGACATGGTGAGAGCACGCCTGGCCCTAGACGAATTCTGTAATGTGAAATGGTGAGAGCATGCCCGGCCTGAGACGAATTTAGTAGTGTGAACTGGTAAGAGCATACCTGGCCCGAGACGAGTTTAGTAGTGTGACATTGTAAATTTGTAAGAGCACACCCAGCCCGAGACGAATTTACTAGTGTGACATAGTAAGAGCACGTCTGGCCCGAAACGAATTTAGTAAAGTGCAATGGTGAGAGCTCGTTCGGCTCGAGACGAATTTATTAAACTGACCAGATCTGAAACTAAAAAAGGAAGGCTTTCGGGATCTATGTATGTTTGGACATTTTTTGGTGTTTCGACGTTCACGATCCCTCATTAAAGTTCGGCCAGACCTCTTAGTTACATTGTGCATGACGATAATAAAGTTACAGTAAGACCACAAATAAACAGTCCCTGGATGTTACGACGGCTGTTTGGTTTGTTAGCTAAAGCACTGTGATCACAGTAATTAAAATGGTCTACTGCTTTCAATTAGCACTGAATCACCAAACAACAATATCTATACTTTTCAAATATATTTTTGTCATCAGGTTATTTATATTGCTAATTTTTTTTTTTACAAGACGTTCTCTATTTTTCTTTGTGTTCTTATATTTTTAATAAAATATGGCTCGTGGAAATGTTGGCTTCACTAATGTATGGCTTTATGTAGCACCAGACAATAACGAAAATCATTCGAACATATGATAGGTTATCGCGTCGTGTGGACAAAATGGTATAATTAACAAATAAACTCCTTCCAGCAGCAGCAGCCCTGCAAAAATTTCCAGTGTCTGATCCTGTGCCCGACATTCTAACGCAGATGTGCATGTAATAAAATTAAAGCCATTTCAACATCAAAGTTTTCTAGACCAACACGAAAGAAGGGTTTCATGGTAGCCCGTGCTTCTGGCACAGTTCAGTTCGCCAGAAGTAGGTACAAGACTGCAGAACAAGTCATTCCCAAACTGCTGACGTGGTGCACCGTTTCAAATGCTTACGGAAGTATCATCTCGAATCTTAGTATTGTACCATTTTGATGTAGCGGAAGGCCTGTACTTCTAGATGTCACGTCATACAACACTCGACTCCTTCGACAGAACCGAATACAGAAGAACAAAAGGGGCCAAACATATAATAAAAGATTATTTTATTAGAAGCAGAATGATCATAAAATAATCATACGTTTTTACAAACGTATTGTAAGGCTAAATAAATTCGTCGAGAA
Source organism: Lithobius niger (assembly GCA_023313725.1). NCBI lineage: Eukaryota > Metazoa > Arthropoda > Chilopoda > Lithobiomorpha > Lithobiidae > Lithobius > Lithobius niger. Next base: position 8,853 of record JAHWFP010179338.1, on the reverse strand, counting down.
TATGTGAAAAAGAGCAGTCCAGAAACCGGATATGGCAGCGATGTACTATAAAGTTCTTCAGCTTCCGGGATTCTGCCTCCCCACTGGGGGAGCTCATGGTGCTCCCCCAGAACCCTTAGCTGGCCTTGTTCTGTGCCCCCCCCCCCCCCGAATATTTTTTTCTACAAAGAGGCCCACCAAACCTAAATTACCCCGGGCCCCCGCAAGATCTAAATCCTGTTCTGTCCACCGGACGTCCATTGTGCATGGGTCCAAAACGTCCAAGTTTGCTTTGAGGGAAGTCCGGAATGCGACGTCTATTTGTGGTCAAAAGACGAAATCTTTCTGACATCCCGTCTTGGTCTTAAACGTCATAGTATACAGTACGTCAATACAAACCAGAGAATGTATTAGGCTGCTAATGTACGATAGCAATGACTATCATGTTTACGTTGCCTTTGAACTTAAATGTCGGACAGCCTGGGAGGGGAAACCAAATGCCGAGGTCCTATCGCTGAACCATACTGACACAGCTCAGTATATGTTTATATGTATAGTACATATTATGTGTGCATGTTAAATACTGCTTATGGACGTTCCTTTAAAAAAAAATGCCGTGTCAAGTATGGCCCAGCGGTAAAACCTCGGCATTTAGCAAAGGTCGTGGGTTCAATACCCCACTCAGGCAGTCTGGCATTTACGTCCAAAAGGCAAAGTAAATAGGTTTGTATCTGTATTTCTCTAAGAAGTTAGGAACATATAATTTCACTCCAAACATCCTAAATAGGATCTAGTCCCTCTCTTAAATTTTGAACCTATACTGAAAGTCTCTCTTGGTCCAGTTGGACGTTGCCATTTTCGACGTTTACTGGATGATGCAACGAATTCTGCGACCGAACCAACCGTCGTTAAGGAAGCCAACCCTCAGGTAGTCGCTAGCTGTCGATGGTTGTCGGCTGTAGTATTCGCAAGCTTATATTTTTCGTAAGCGGACAAGCATCGCCCATCAACCGCCCCATGGCTGACAAGGTCTCGATAGGAGAAATATAAGATGGTGGCAACTGGCAGAGACAATTTTGAAGCTGCGGTTAATGGTGTTTGCCTTCATGTGAAAATTATACACGTCACCCAAACAATAATGCTGTATTAGCTAGTGACAAAATTTCTTAAATAAAACAGGAGCATAATTCGTGGAGGTTGGCTTGAGGCTAGGTTTTCTTAAGGCTAGGCGTAAGCATTCTAGGTGAACTCACAATAATGTAGTGTGATTGGTCTGCCATTGTTTGGTTGCTAGTTGGTCGTGGCAGTGTGGCAGGAGGGTATTTTCAGTGCGGCAGTTCGTCGTCTCTATATGGTTCGTTTAGTTCAGCAGTTTGAAAGAGCCCTTCTCAAGTGCTGTCCGGGATAGATTAGGCCGGGCAGCTAAGCGACGATTGCCATTGGGCCAACGGGTTTGAGGCCTTTTTTAAAATCAGTTTTCTTACTTTGTTGCTGATTCTACCACTTGTGTTATTTCCCAAGACCACACGGTGAACAAAGCAAGCAGTCTGCATTAAATACTGGCCTTCTGAGGATACACAATACACCACACGGTGTACCCTACAGTGTTGCCCGTTAGTATGTTTAAGATACGCTCTATTGGGATTAAAAAAAATTGGAGTAAGGCTGCTAAAAGTTACTAATATGGATCTCAGTAGTGCTAAAAAAATTGATGCGGGCGCGCGGCCATTTTTTTTTGTTCGACATATTTCAGATGCGGGTGATGGTAGTTTTTCTTTTTTACCAAACATAAAAAAACGTTTTGTAGTGTAGTATAATATTAATGTTTTAATGTCAGGTTCAGCTACGTTCAGTGCAAATGTTGCACATTGAGTCTGTCTTTAGATCCAAGTTTTTAATTGTGGCATGGCACGCATCGGAACGGCTCTTGCGTTCATTTGGTGACCATCATGTGAATGGAGCTCGGACTGATGTGGTCATTGGACGCAGGAAGTGTTTGGTGAAAGCACTGACAAGCCATCGGCATACAAAAAAGTGCATACTTTTGAGAACCACTTAATTAACTTTATTAAGTGCCTCAATAAAGCCTCATAATAATAACACACAAATTTAATTTTCTACCCGTTTTAAAATTTTAAGCGCCCCTGTTATTCAACTTGCCTTGACTTCCACAAGGCTTTCCAGTACGCCCCTGGTTGATGAGTGGGACTTGTTTAAGTGTAAAGGAAGCCTGTAAGAGGCATCCAAATTGTTAGCACTCCACCCACCCAGAACCTCATGTGGATACGACATTTAAAGGAGTAGAGTTGTGAATGGCACAATTAATGTACAAGAGGTGTGTTCGTAAGTCACCACGATGTAATAGTTTCTTCTTTGTTTATACTAGATGTCAATTCAAGGCTCCCTTGGAACTTAAGTTCCCATGCACAATACAAGCATTACTTAAAGTACACACTCACATGCAAAGAGAACGATTGATATTCTGTTGCATAAGTGATTATGTGCAATTAAAATCCGTTATTCACACTTTTCACACATTTTGGTTTTCCTGCAAACAGATGGCACTGACTCATCTGCAAGAAAAATCTTTTAAAAAATGTTAAAAGTGCTAAAACCGTGTGCATACTCAAGACAAGCTGACTTTACGTCGATAACATGCGGTTGCCGTAAATTTACGGACAGTTACTTTGCGGTGTTTAAGCAGTGAGTCACTATTGGCGTATATTTAGCGAATGTCGAATACAGAAATTTACCAAAAACACCTGAAAATCGAGTTCATTCTTGTGTGGTTATGCTATCCTCTTGAAATCTAACTTGTGTTAAAATTAAACTGGATAAAAATCATCTCTGCAATTGGTCTGAATCATTCTTTTTGCGTTTACAAGTGTAACGTAGAAAGTAGGGTCAATTCGGAATTGTAAAGTAGCGCCATAAATCAATTTCCCATAAAAGTACACATTATTATAGGAAGGAATTCCAATTTTAATTCCCACTTCACTTTACAGGATACAAATATGGTGACAATTAAAACAAAATAAAAAAAAAACGTAAACATTGTTGAATTTCCCCTATAATACAACAAACAATTTTGTACACGTCATTTCTCACTGAAAAACAATTCTGGGGAAACAAAATTAGGTAAAACAGACCTTTCGTTTCAACATTTCAACACGTCACGTAACCCCACTCCCTTGAGTTTGGTCCAATTTCACCCGAGCATGGAATCTGGCCTATTTTTAATTTAGGTGAAGACCCATGCCATTGTCTATCTTAGAGGTGCGCGTGCTGTAGCTGAAGTAAGCTTTATCTCTCTCACCAACTTACCTGTTCATCTTCATCAATGGCGTTGGATAGGCGGGGAATGGGTTTCCTGGGAATCACCAGGAAATGTACTGGACCCTGTGGACACCGATCGTGGAAAACGGAACACTAAAAGAAAAAAAAAGAAAAAACAAATTGGAGTTCAGTGTCGAAAGACGAGTGAGGGACACCCCGACAGCTGGTGTGGAATCACCCCTCTCCCTTTTTTTTTTACCTTTCATACAAGCTGCAAGTTTAGCGTGCCTTCACTAGAATAACCTGCACGCTCTTACTTGGCAAACGACCAAAGAAAAACCGAAGCGGCTTGAACAGGCTCTTTATTTCAAGTGTTTACAGTAATTAGCTTTTATAGCATCGCGTTTCGGGCAGGGAGGACCAACTCACGGCTCGAGTGAATAAAGTGTAAGAAACGACAAGTTACGATTTAGTTGTTTATTGACCAAGGAAGGGAACGTGGCCTATTTCGAAGCTTGGATGTGTTTGGAGGTATTTCGAAGCTTGCATCATTTGTGTTTGTCGTTTGTATCGCCCACACTTTTACTGCCACTTTCATCGTAGAAATAAGTGACTATACACGACAGTGCTATTTTTTAAAAACTTGTTAAGTACTAAAATATGTGCGCAATTTACACCTTTTATTTTCAATGTCTCTTGTACCATACCACCATTGTACTCCTGTCGGGCATAGTCAGGCACCTCAGATGAAAATAATATTAACCAAAACAGTGTTATTTTTGGTTTAACTTTATTTGTTCAGTATAAATAGATACCGTATTCTTAGTTTTTATACTTATTAAGTGCAGCATTTTAATGGATAGATTGATTTACAGTACCGTACAGGGCTCAGTTGTGTATCTCCGGGAAGGGAAGGGGACGGATGGGCAATATCTTCCCCCAACCTTGAGGTCTTGTAACTGCTCCGACTGGAACTCGAACCCAGGAATCCCAACGACCGGCGAGCTCACGTAATTTGGAGCTTAAGGGCCATTCAAAAACCACGTGGCCGTTTTTAAAGCCATTTTTAACCCACGTGGCTCATAGCCACCCCCCCCCCCCCACGTACTTAAAAAAAAAATGCAGCTTAATGTGTTTTCGACAAATGCGGTTCCACTTCATATACAATTTGCGTTATTGTGCCCTACCAAATTTGGTGAATTGATAGTGTTCGACATGAGAAACCCATACAAAATACCCCCCATTTCACTTTCGCTTTTAATAAACGCAGCTGTTTGATTCATCGTGTGAAATATTTTCACCTATTTTTTGACGATGTGCAACGGCCGCTAGACTAAACTTCATCCCGAGATTTGTAACTGCGACGGAAAGTAGAAAATTGTAACCTAATTCGTTCATTAATCCGTAGGCTATCACTGCATTGAATTGTCCCAGTGAACACTCGACATTTTAGCCGCACACTATTTAAATGAATTTAGTACGAGTGAGGAAAACGCAGTCTTACGTTGTTGAAGATTTCTGCGACAAGCCGCGGTATCTTTCACCACTACACGGGAAATTTAGTTCGGTTAACTGGGGCTGATACGTTAAGGACGATATAGGAACAATATAAGAACAATGTAAGGCTGATTGAGATGCTATGCGTAGAGACTCTTGTACGGTAAATCACCAATCTATATTGGAGATAAGGGCTTTCCCTTCATTGCAGTAGCCACGTGGTTTACTTGGAAAGCCCCCTCCCCCAGTGTTGTTACTTGTGGCCGAATGCCGCCCCCCCCCCCCCCCCCTGGCCGACCACGTAGTTTTTGAATGGCCCCTTATATGAACACTGAAAGTTGCCCCGTCCCATCCAAACCTTACACTTAACAGCACACAGTAGCCGAAATTGCCCCCCACCGACCCATCCGCCCACCATAATCCTAGATCAGGCTTGTCACTAGTTCAAAATGAACTTGAAGTCGGTTTTGGATCTAAAATGATGTTATTACATATATTTAAATTTCTTAATACTATTTTCTCGAATAAGAACCGGTTCTTGAAAGAGTATCAGGGTTCAGCTCTTGCGAAACGTGCAGAATAGGATCGGGAGCAGAGCGTGATGATGTGATCCAGAGGACCTCTGAGAGGGCCTGGGTTGGCTCTCATCCCACTCACCCCTGGACTATTTCCTCCGTTCGTTTCGAGGTCCGACACGGAAGGATCTTTTCGCTGCCATGTACGCCTGCTTCCTACTAAAATAAATACGGATGCAAACCTATTTACGTTGCCTTTTGGACTTAAATGTCAGACTGCCTGAGTGGGGAATCGAACCCACGACCTTTGAAACCAAAGGCCGGAGTCCTACCACTCAGCAATACTGACATGGTCAGACATGGCTTCCTACTAGTATAACGTTGCTCTACTGGCGTAAATGACGTACGGTCATTGACGAAATAAATAAATAATTTCCGATGAATGACGAATCTAAGTGACGAAAGTAAGATACATCACTGGCTGGTCATTGGTCAAAAGGGGGGTTTATTCTTGTTTAGGTCATTTCATAAAGAAGCGGCCCGTACTCGAGTCGGATGTAACGGAACCCCTCTCTCACTCCTTTCTAACGATGTTATTTTCAAGTCTAATTACAAACGGGAGGGCCATCCCCTTTGCAGTGAAATCTCCGCCTGTATACGAATAATACGAAACCATATAAGCCTACTCTTCTTCTTGAAGACTGCATACCAGATGAAACGAAGTAGAAAAGAGAAATCACTATCTCATTCGGAAGTGGATTCGAGTTAGCCCTAAGACAAAATCGCTACTCATCCGCTATTTTGTCTTGAAAGAAGTAGCACGACGTAGTCCCTCACTGAAGATTTAATCCAGAAACTCCAGCCCCTCCAGCCTCCGTTAGGAAGGCTCCCTCTCTCGCCCATTGCGTTGTTACAAACTGCCAAAACAATTCGGGATATTTTTACAAACCGCGTACGGCAAATGTTAGCTAACACAATTTACATTCACGGAATTCGCTCTCCTTAGTATTGTTTGTCGGCCATTTTTAAGCTGCGTGATCGCAACGCACGGTGGTATATTGGGACGTACAACAATTTTTTTCTACACACACAAAACTTTTATGAAACCGGAATAAAATGGCCACTGGTGTGAGCACAGTTTACCATATATAGTCCTAGGTTTTAGTGTGTCTTATCCGGTGTTGGATGCTGAAGTTCCGGTTTAATGAAAGTTTTGTGTTGTAACTGCTTACATGTACAACAACGCACAAATCACGAAGCTTACACTTCGTAGTGCACCTTGCCTGAAACATGGCTGACAGCAAGCCTTACAATTATTGCATACACAGGAATTGGACAGGTTCCAGCAGCCAGGTAGCAGCACTGGTCCACTGCTCACCCAGTTGGAACCGGACTGCACCGGTTAGCCAGTCACGTGACGTGACGCCTTAGGCATGAGCCTATTGTTCTCCACGGTATAAAAGATGAGGATGACCGACGGCTCGCCAGTTGGTGTTGGGGGTTCAGACTGACCGGTCAGAACCTCTGGAGCCTGCAGGGTCAGTTAAAAGGATAAATTCTGGCTGATGCCTAGTGGTACTCTGGGTATAGTCCCCTACAATACAGTAAGGAATGTATTGGAATTGAGTTCTTGTGCTTTACACCTCTCGTCAATTCCCTGAGTGCTTACAGTGTGTTTAGGAAATAGTTGTTGTGTGTCCCAACGAGCCACCTCAGTAACAACACGCGTTTCTTCCCAATTTTGCCCTCCACACTCGTGCCCTCATGATATAACGCTTGCCGAGTGTTGCTTTACATGGGAATATGCTCCTCCCATAACGAAGTGAGTGTATTGCTCTATGGTGGCACTCCCATTAATGGATAATTTGTAATTGTAAAATTTAGCGTTGTTAAGTTCCTTAACTGATTGTATCAATTGTAACGACGTGATTGTTGGTCTGTTGCGTTGGCTGAGGTTTAATGCCGGTTGAGATTACCTGGACTTTCGGCCGAGTTTTCACTTTTATTTGCGTTTAAGTTTTGTTTTTAATTCATTCCTTTTCTGTCATCCATCAAACTATACCACGAGCAATGGTTGTTTGCCGTGACGTCACCATGAGTTAGCCAATGATGAACGAGAACAACGGCTGTTTGGCCGTCTGAGTGGACTAGCCCAGTCACGTGAGATGCACGTCATAGCAAACAGCCACGGCGCATGGTTCAGATGGTTGACGTTTGCTTGGATTCCACTGTTGCGTTAGGCCTCAGCAGAGAAAGTAAAACTAATGCAACCTTTTTCATAAGAGCCTGGTATAAACCTGTTTTAACTATTAGCATAGTTAAAGCATTTAAAAAGCAATGAGGGAACATTTCCGGTGTGAGCACTATACGGTTTGTTCGTCCGATAATAAACAATAAGGATGGCCCGAGATTTTCGTTCCGTCCTTGGGTCAATGTCACTCGGGCCAACACGTTAATCCGGAACACGGACTCTACAATGCGACTCCAATCCTACGTAGTTATTTGAAATGTACCTAAGCTCTCAAATGCACGACTGTTTTTTTGGCTGTCCGAAATTAATATAGCACTGCATCAGCTAACAACAAAAACGGGACGTGTCTGCTCCGGTAGAATAGAATAGAAGGTAGTCGGCCTTTTTTGAAAGGCCTAAGCGTCAGATGTTTAATAAGTGGAAGGTACCACCATCATTTCGGTTGTTTTTTGTCGCATGAGGGCGGAAACGGAGTACCCGGAGGAAACCTTCATAGACTGGAAGCAACCGGAGAAAACTCCGCACATATACACCTCCCTTCACCAGGATCGAAAACGGGTCTGTAAGAAACCAGAGATGTACAGCCGGGACCCAAGACGCCTATCGAATCTGACGCTCCAGTGCTCTCGGCTACTTATGCACCCTCTTTTTTTTAACTCTTCACCGTTTTTTAATCAAAATATTTCAACCCACAGTAGCTGGATTAGTTGATCGCACTCAATAAACTAAAGAGTGCTGGGCCTCGAAAAAGCACCGACACTCGAATTACTGCCGGGCTTTGCATATCACGAAAATAATCATTGCAGTATTCCGAAAATAGAATCATCCCTCCACTTTTTTTAAAAATTCTACTCGCAGTTAAACTCATTCAAAACGCTAACGAGCACGTCCAAAATCAATTCCGGTTTTGCGTGGGGCTATTTTCGAACCACCTCAAAGTCAGCGGCTGGAACACAAGATATTGGTGTCTGGCGGGGTTGTAAGACTGAAATTTCCTACTGGCCCATTTTTTTTTTTTTTTGCTGTTTACCCGCCCCTATTCGTAGTTTTATCCACCTCCCGTTTTTCCGACTGAAGTTCGTTTTACCGACTCAGCCTTTTGGTTGGGGAGGTGGGGGGGGGGGGAGAACTGCCCCTTATTTCGGTCCTGCTGCACGTGTTCTTGGGCCTTCACGTGCAAGTCCAGAATGTGGGCCTTTAAGATGTATTTGCAACATATGATCCAAAATATTTTCATTGTTACTAAGGGGTGGTGACTAAATCTATTAGCCTGCTAGCCTACTACTTCTCTTCCTTTCTTGCAGTTTATTTATTGTTTTTACTGGTAACTATTAG
>JAHWFP010179337.1:0-16653 GCA_023313725.1 Lithobius niger | reverse complement strand
TCACAAGAGTTGGAACGCAAGAAGCATCAGGAAGCCATTGAGACTTTACAGGTAAAGGCATAAGTAAATTCTCATAAGGAGTATAATGTGTTAAAAAGGCTGTCTTAAGTGCTGTCATGCGAGGGGAGGCCTGTCACGGTGTCGGACAACGGGAATCCCAAAATTTGTGACACCACATTATTTTTTAAGTGATTTTATTTTAGGTAAATTATTTTTGGATTTTTAAAATGCTTTTTATAAAATACTAGTAGTCGCAGTCCTACCCGGCTTTGCCCGGGGTTGTGGTTCGCCCGTGGTTGTTTCCCAGTTTTCGCTCTGTGGTGCTTGAGCGTTTACTGTGACAGGTATTTTTCTTATTGTAATATTCCTCTTTTTCTCCATCTCTTGCTTCGACTTTCACTGTTTAGCGTACAACAATATTAAACAATGACACAATCAATTCTTAACTCTCTAGCTTTGCTCCCACCTTTTTGCTCAGAGACTTTCTGTTATGCTGCACCTTTCCTCCAATTCTCTCCTTCTCCCGTCCCCTCCTCTTTTCTCCCTTCCTCTCCCTCCCCTTCCTTTCCATCCACCCGTCCCTTCCCTTCCTCCTCCTACATGTAGTTGAATTTGGATGGGTAGTTGAATTAAATACTGTCCACTTCCTCCCCCTTTTCAAGATTTGGCCAAAATTGGTACGGTCTCCGTCCCAAACAACCCAAAAAATTTCCTTTTGGTTCAGTTGATTCATAATCGTATGCTTAATGGTAACGGATGCACTGGCCTCCTCCCTGCTTTCTTTAGTTATTATAACAATAGAATGCCAAGAATAGGGGTAATCTACGCAGTCCCCAACACAGGGGCCTTCTCCGTCCACCGCTTCCCCCCCCCCAAAGTCTATTGCTTTGGCTTCAGCGATCCATACCATTGGGTAAAAAAACCTGTTCTTCGTGCATGATGTTATTAAGACTTACCGTGAAGATAACCATACAGAGCAAATTGTTAGTCGAGGCAACAGTGTGCCAACTTCAACTTTTTTGCTGTTAAAAGAATTAACACACTAAGCCCGTTTTTATTGTTGGGATTACTCATCCCCGTCATTTTTGCTGAAAAACTTTGCTTTGTAATGAAAGATTACTTGTTAAAAAGTATGATAAACCCAACATTTTTTTTTCTAATTTGTAGTTTGAAGTACTCAAGAAAACTTTGAATAGCTAATTAATAAATGAACTAATGGAACTAAACTTGAACCATCTACATCGATGATGAAGGGGGGTGGGGAATTGTCAACATTTTTGACACCATTTTCAATGGCTGCAGAATTTATGACTCGGAGTGACAGGAGAGGGAAAGGTAATAAAAAAAACAGAATGTGCGCAACATCATTCATGGATAGATTCAAAATGGAAATGTGCATTAATTATCCCTAACAGGGAAATATAGTTCACAGTAATACCAAGGTTTATCACAATCGTATTATTATCCTGTAATAGCAATGTGCTAGCATGTGATGGATTACAGCACAAATTTTTGCGCTACAAAATGCATTACCCTTACGAGCATTTTAAGACCTGTTTATCATGTGATGATAGCTCAGTCAGCAATTCCATTAGTTTATTAATTGACTCTGATGCTCTATTTAGTCTAGGCAATGATACAATTTTTATTTCGTTATATTGGGTGCAAGACGCGCAAAGCCCTTAGTTGCGTAAACGATAGAAAACACTGACTGATATTTTTCTCTTTGTGTCACAACACCACTCTTGCAGAACAATAAGAGATTAATGTTTCTTTTGACTTCCATCTGAAGATATAAAGCCTAAAAAATAGTTTGGTTGACCTAACCTGACAGATCTTCATAGTGTTTTCGTCCGACGTAAACTTTTATGCTTTTTAGGCGTATTTTGTGACGCTGTCGTCAGTTGGGGGATAATCCTCTTCCTTATCGAAATTATTTTGGGTTTAGCCGTTCTTGTGGCAGCAAACATGTGCACAGTTGAGAAACATAAACATAACTTTAAGTAGTTTTAATTTTAATGTTAACTGCAACATTCTACCATTGTGTTTCAAAGCTCCTATCATCTGACCAAGTTTTAATTCCAATTTTACAGTATCATTCTGTCATTTTGTATTAAAACTCGTATCTAATACTCGCAGTTCGATCACGCAAAACAAAAAGTCAAAGATTTTCAAAGGTTTTCACCTCGAAACTTGCAAATTTTCGAAAAACCTTTACTGGTTGTCTTCTTCAGACAGTTAAGCCACCAGCACCCACACTCACAATCCTTCCAAACACAACGAACTTCCAAAATTCAAAACTCCCTCCTCTTCACATCACAGTAGGCCTTGATGTGAAGAGGAGGGAGTCTTGAATTTTGGAAGTTCGTTGGGTTTGGAAGAATTGTGAGTGTGGGTGCTGGTGGCTTAACTGCCTGAAGTCGCAAGTTTCGAGGTGAAAACTTTTGAAAATCTTTGATTTTTGGTTTTGCGTGATCAAACTGTGAGTATAAGTCATGAATTTGAACCAAAGTAGAAATGCTGAGTTGACCGATTTTTCGGTATTTAAAACTCGTATTGTCTGACCCTAGTTTTAATGTCAGTGTTATAACATCATTCCACGATTGTGTTTTAAAACTTCACTTTTTAAAAGATGTATGGTTCTTTAACAACTAGACTGCATATTTTATTGTTTCATCATGCTTTGATTAATTGGTGCAGTTTAAAAACAGGATGAAACGATAATAAATGCAGTCCACTTGAATGAACCATCCATGTGTCATAGAACATCACTGAATTTACGTGTATCCATTCCATGTTACCTTTTATCTTTCAGTGGATACTCACATGTTGATTTCTCTTATTGGTTTTTGTACTCGGCTATTCAATAAACTATTTCGTTTCATTTTAGTCAAAACTACGGGAATTGGACAAAAAGTGCGAGCTGCAGAATGTACGTCATGAAGAACTCATTTTGGAGATGGCGGCCATCAAGCGAACGCAAGCTAAGACATGGTCTGCCAGTAGCCCTGGCCCCATCAACCAGGAGGTACATTTGGGAAGCATTGCTGACAGCATTGAACGAAGGCGTCATAAGGTGGACTTTTGATATAAATTGTGTGAACGTGGTGTTGCACAAATCGGTGTCGTATCACTAGGCTTGGAAACCACTGACACCAGAATGCTTTTTGTGAACCCGTCTGGATTCGTGCATGTTGATGAGATACAATTTTTTAGTAAAGCACTAGTTTGTAAAGCACTAGTAATACAAAGCACTAGTAATGTAAAGCACTAGTAATGTTCATAATCCTTAAAACGAGAAATGATAAACACTTTCTGTAGAGAATAAGATATCCGTTGCCTTCCCTTGTATTGCAACCGGTGTGAAACGCATGTATCATTTTGTGGTAGAGTTTTGAACAGCATATTTAAAACCAATTTTGGTTAAAAATCTTGACATTAAACTTAACAAAAGATGCTTAATCTTTTAAAGTTAGATTATTGCTTTTAAATACTAATACTCAATTTATTGTTTTGTAATATTAATATTTGAAATTGTTGCTTCAAAGTATTAGTTGTCCTCAGTTCAACATTTGTAATACAGTTAAGCCGTACAGTGGCACTAACGTGCATTCATTATACTATTTTTCTATTTTTTGGCTTTGAAATTACGTACAAATATGAAAAGCTACTTATTAAATACACAAAACAGTCATCTGCTACTATGAGAGTTCTCCATAAAACTTTTAACAGGTTCGTTTAAAATGCCGATTCTCACAAAATGAATACAAGCACTTAGTTTTTGCGAATTTTCGACAGTCCTTTATAAAGGGGTTGGAATAAGCTTCGACTGTCGTCTTCAGGTGTTGTGCTGTGTTTTCTTCCTTTCGTTTCTTCCTTTGGTGCGTGAGCAACGTTGTAAACCAAAGGGGGGAAAAACAGCACAACTCCTAGAGAAGCCAATCGAAGCGTATTCCAACACCTTTTAAGGACTCAAAAATTTGCGAATACTAGTGCTTGTATTCATTTTGTGAGAATGAGCTTTTTAAATTAACCTGTTCAAAGAAAAGCTTCTTCCGTCAGCCTGTAATAGATTAGTAGATTAGTGGAATGCACTAATTTCAATTTATAACAATTATCATGAACAAAATTCTAAGTGTGTTTAAATTTTCAGGTCCAGACTTCGCCACCCAGTTACAGTTTGTCCCTGTCAGAGTCCTCAACGGCTGCAACCACGACAACTACCACAGGTTGCGTAGTTTCGAATGGTATGGGTCGATCCACGCCAAATTCTCCTGCTGTGGAAGCCATTCTTACCCAATCTAGTAAGAATAACTTGCATTTTGTGGTACTTATGTAATATTGCTCTGCACCCGTACTACGGTACTTCTAACATCTAGTGTTTTGGTAAACTGTTTAGTGACTTCATCCGTTAGTGAGTTACTCCAAGGACTAATGATTTTTTAGAATGATTCCTTTGTCTTGTTAAGTACTCAAAAATACATAGTAATTTCTAGCAATGATATCAATTTGTATGAATATGAATGGTGTTGGCTTTGTTTATCGGCTATTGTTGAATGATCCACTTTATTTAATACTGTAAATCACCAGTTCAATACCTGTGGGCCGTTGTAGTAAATTTAACGGATATCGGTAGTGTTATGTATTAAGGTTGATGATGGACTTGGATGCTTAGATTACCTGTAGGATTGCTGTGGGTTCTAAAGTAATGATAGACGATTCAGACAGCCATTATGTCTACATGTTGTAGCTGCAAGACCTAGCCTCTAAGTGCCAGGCATCCCAACCTATTTTATTCTAACCTCAGGTGGGGTGCATATACAGATCAGTGGTTGTGAACCATATACATAACATGCCCTTTTCTTGTTCTTTTTTTTTTTTTTCTATATCAGATAGGGGCAAATATCAAGTTGCTTTCAACTGAATGGTATAACATGATTTTTAAACTTACTTATAGCCTACAACAAATCTGAAAGAAACAAAATTATGACAAAGTTCAAGTCTTTAGTTGTCTTGAACCCATTCACCATAGAGTACAGGTGGCTTTGACACACGGCCACTTCTCGTCACACCACCAGTTGGTTCTACTTGGACCGGTGGCACTTCCTCCATGGGTGGAAGTTGACGTGGCCTTGGTGCTCTGCCGTAGTAGTCTTCAGCAGAGGTCGGAGCACAGTGTTTGTCGTTTCTCGCAACGTACTGTTGGTTACCTTCTGCAGACCGCAAGTGAAACCGATTTCTTTTATATTCCCGGCCATTTTCTGCTTTGATGGTGTACGACCGTGGCTGTGGTCCTGCCTCCTTTATCTTTCCTCTTTTCCACTGATTGGCAAGTTGAAACCAAATTTGCTGGTTTACAGCAAGTGGAGGAAGCTCTTTAGTATGTTGGTCTGCGTGTTTGTGTTGCCGCTGTTGCCTGCGAAGTAACTGTTGCTTGTAGTCTTTGCAGTCGTATTGAGGTTGCAGCTGGCATTGTGTTGTTGGCACCAATGTGCGTGTTCGGCGACCCATGAACATTTCTGCCGGTGAAGCGAGTTCGCCTGACGGAGTGTTTCTATATGTCAACAACACTTTGTGTAGGTCCTGTCCCGTCGCTTCAGCTTTGATGAGGCTCTTTTTTAGCGTTTGGACGGACCTTTCCACTTGTCCATTTGACCGTGGAAAATTAGGGCTGCTGTGGTTTAGCACGATGTCCCACTCTTGGTTGAAAGCCTTGTATTCAGCTGAGTCGAATGGGGGGCCATTATCCGAAATCACTTCCTCTGGGGGTCCCCATCTTGCATAAATAATCTTCAATGCATTGATCAGAGCACGTGCTGTAGTCGAGTGCATTTGTTGAAGTTCAATAAATTTGGAAAAGTAGTCAATGATTAGGACATACTTGACTTGATGCAGGTCAAAAAAGTCAATTCCTACCTTTTGCCAAGGTCGATCGGGGATGTCTCTGTCCAAAAGTGGTTCTCGCTGATTGTTGCGCTGGTGCTCTTGACAAGTTCGGCAGTTAGTTATCATGGCTTCAATGTCCCGATTTATGTTAGGCCAATAGATGGATTGTCGAGCCAAACTTTTTCCTGCTACTATGCCTCTGTGGCCTACGTGTAGGCTTTGCAAGGCATCTGCACGACAGTTAGTTGGGAGAACAAGCCGCTGTCCTCTGCAAATTAAACCATCTTCATAGTAAAGTTCATCTTTACAATGCCAATACGAGTGAACCCTAATATCAGCGTTAGCCTTGTGCTGCGGCCAGCCACTCTGAATGTATTGGATTACTTTCTGGAGTATTTCATCCTTTGCAGTTTCTTGCTGTATTTGCTTCATCTTTGGCGTCGAAGCTTGAACGAGCAATGAAACTGATGCCCTGAATGTCACGTCAGTGTCGGATGTATCCACTGTTTTGTTTGGTTCTGGTGCTCGCGACAGTGCATCGGCAACGGCTAGGTGCTTACCAGGAACATAGGTGAGTTGTACTTGATATCTTTGTAATCGAAGCATTAGTCGCTGTAGCCTCGGTGAAATTTGATCGTAAGGCTTCTTCACTAGCCCTATGAGTGGCTTATGGTCTGTTTGCACCTCAAAGACACGGCCATACACATAATAATGAAAATGTTCGCATGAGTGAACAATAGCAAGTAATTCTTTTTCAATCTGGGCATACCTCTGTTGTGTTTCGTTGAGTGTTGCCGAGGTGTAAGCAACTGGCTTTCCCTCCTGCAACAGCACGCCTCCCAGACCAAACGAGCTCGCGTCGACTGATAGTTGTACATTTTTGGTTGTGTCAAAGTATGCAAGAACTGGTGTGCTGCTCAGTAGTTTCTTTACTTTCTGGAATTGATGCTCGCTGTTGGCATCCCAATTCCAAACTGATGTAGTTTTCAATAGGTCCCGTAGCTGCCTTGTTTCCTCCGATAGATGCGGAACAAATTTCAAAAGGTATGTGGCCATACCCAGGAAACGAAGTAATTCTTGCTTGTTGGTTGGCGAAGGGAAAGCGGTGATGGCTTCCACTTTCTCGGGATCGACTTCAATGCCATTTGCCGATATGATGTGGCCAAGGTACTTTAGACGCGGTACCATAAGTTGTAACTTGTCTTTGTTGAAATGCAAGTCACCTTCTCGAGCTACTTGCAGTGCTCTGTTTAGCTGTTCACAGTGTGTTGATGTGTCACTTGAGTGTATAAGAACATCATCAAAATATGGACTGATGTCTGGGTGATTCCGGTACAAATCATCCATTGCTTTTTGGTAGATTTCTGGCGCACAGCTAAGTCCCATTGGCATAACTAAAAATCTGTATCTGCCAAATGGAGTGATAAACGTGCACAAGTGGGAGCTCTCTTCATCTAGTTGTAGGTGATAGAATGCTTGTTCTGCGTCTAAGAGAGTAAATATCTTTGACCCCTTTAATTTTGCTAGTAGCACGTCTGGCGATGGTATTTGGTAGTGCTGTCGTTTGATGGCTTCATTCAAGCAGCGAGGATCTAAACAGATTCTTAGAGATCCATTTTTCTTTTCAATTATGATGATTGGACTGACCCAATCTGTAGGCTCTTCGACTTTAACAATTAGGCCAGCTTCTTCCATTCTTTGCAATTCAGCTTTAAGTTGACTTTCTTGAGCTTGTGGGACTTGTCTTGGAGCAGATACTCTTGGAACTGCATCATCACGCAACACAATTTTATGTTTACCTGGCAGGCGTCCTACACCAGTAAACAATTCACTGTAATTGTTTATGGTTGTTACCACATCATTTTGTTGTAAATGCTGGATGGTTCGTTGGATTAGTCCCAAGCTCTCACATGCTTTAATGCCAAGAATTGGTTTAGCTACCACATCAATCACTATAAATAGATGTTGTTGTTCAATGTTGTTAAATCGACAATTTAACTTGCACTCACCCACTACATTCAGAAATTCTCCTGAATAGGTTGACACTTTGATTACAGTTCGTTTGACTAAAGGTTTCACATCCCATTTCATTATTTCACATTTGGGTAGCACATTTACTTGAGCTCCAGTATCCAATTTAAAGTTTATTAAATGTCCAGATACTTCAATATCCTGTAGCCATTCGTTTGACTCGTTGCTAATTGTACTCACTGTCAGTGCACCAAGATAAACGACGTTGTTTACATCAGTGTCTTCTTGGAGCGCCTCTAGATGGCGCTGGTTGCCTGGCTGACGAATATGTTGTTGCGCACGATTTCCTCCATTTCTTGGCTGACGACAAACTGATGAAAAATGATTTAACATTTTACAGTTGTGGCAGGTTTTACCAAATGCAGGACAATTTCTTGGTTGGTGTGTGGTCCCACATCTTGAACATGGTCGACGAACTTGCTGGGAATTTGCGTCCGTAGATCGGCTGCTTTGCGTTTGTGTGGTGTAATCTCTAGAGTGAGCGCCTTGAGTTGTATTAGAATCATGAGGGCGGCCATCTTTGTTCCTACCGTTTCCTTGGTTGTTGAAGCGTTTTTTCGTTTGATTTCTTTGGCTTGTTAGCTGTTCCACTGACGCTGTTGGTTCAGAAATAGCATTACAATGTGTTTTTGAAACTTCTGCCGCCTTACACATGTCAATGACCTCTGTCAAAGTTAGTTTTGGATCGCGAAAAATACGCTCACGTAGTGCTTTATCCGTGATGCCTTGTATCAACTTGTCCTTGACACAACGATCATACAACTCCCCAAAATCACACTGATCAGCCTGCAAACGAAGTTCAGTAACAAAACTATCCATGCTTTGCCCTGGCTTTTGTTTCAGTAAGCTAAAATTAAAGCTTGCTAGAGTCACATTTTTGTATGGAGCAAAATGTTCGTCGAATTTGTCGAGCACGTGTTTGACAGTTCTTTGTTGGTCTGCCGGCAGTGGGTCGAACGTGAAGGTTCGGTAGTCACGGTTTGCTTGTTTACCGATTACATGCAATAAAAGAGCAATTCTCGTCTCGTCATCTTCTTTGTGATACTTGCTTGCCCTTTCGAAAATTTCAAATGATCGTCGCCATTCTGCCCAGGCTTCAGCTGGATTGTCACTTGGATCGAAAGGTGGAATGGATTGCAGCTTCGCCATTTTAGATGATAGATGAAACAAATTATTGATGCTGCCTGAATTTTCGAAATGTTCTAGATGACTTCTGACACCATGTTATGTATTAAGGTTGATGATGGACTTGGATGCTTAGATTACCTGTAGGATTGCTGTGGGTTCTAAAGTAATGATAGACGATTCAGACAGCCATTATGTCTACATGTTGTAGCTGCAAGACCTAGCCTCTAAGTGCCAGGCATCCCAACCTATTTTATTCTAACCTCAGGTGGGGTGCATATACAGATCAGTGGTTGTGAGCCATATACATAACAGGTAGTAGGCGTTAAATCCAACATAGCCTATTTTCTAACCTTATTTCTGTCCACGAAGGGCTTTTACTCCATAATGGAAAAGTTGGCGACTGTACACTGTACGATCATTCACATGATCTGGATTTACCCTAACGTTAATGCAATGTCTTTATTCCAATTTAGATTGTCACTACTCCAAAATCCACCATAATTCACCATTACTAATTTCCAACGACATAATCCACGTAATCCAATGTAACTGCAGGATTGGAGACAACTGCACGCTGAAATGTAGCAAAAGCATTTCACTTCGTCCATAGGAGAGTGATTCACGTGTCCCGACGCTAACTTCTGGCTTGGAGCAGACTTCTAGAAAATGGTGGTGCAAGTTGCACAAACATACCGGGGCTCCAGATCATGAACTGTTGAATAAAACGTTAATTTCATAAAATGTATGACATTTCTTTCTTTAATTTTGTAGTAAAAAAGATGACAATATTAAGGGGAGGGCTTTCAGATTTATGTTTGTGACCTTAAAGCATTTTAAGGGTGTGGACACTTGCTTCAACGGAATATTTAGTACGTGGTTTGCAGTAGTCACGTATTAGTACATGCCTGGAGATTAGTTGCAAGGGAACAGTTGGGCATATACGTCCTTTCGTATTCATTACCATTATTTGACTGTAATAATCGCAAAACTAACATTTAACTAACTAGTCTCGATAAAACCAATTCAACTCTTGAAATATATATTTACAAAATAAATATGCCATTCCGTTGTGTTGGACAACTTGTAAGGGAAACATTGTCGGGAAACATGAACTGTTTCATTTCTCTCGTCAACAACGACAAACTGTTTGAGAACCAACAATGCCCTGATTTGTGGAACCTATCGTTGTTTGCTCAGCAGGATGTGTTTTAGCTTGATCCACTTTATTGTTGATTGCCCAATATTACCTATTTCACCTCAGAAGCCCTCACTTTTAAAAATTTTTTATGCATACGACAAATCAAGTCCTTTCTTTTGAAACATCAACGACCTTCTAGCCATTCGAGTTATTTCTCACAGTTGGTTGCCGCTATGGGCATTTTTTTTTACCTGGAATTCTATAAATTTTGCATGCAAACTTTAATTAGTTATTGTTTAAAATCAATAGAAATACTATCGGTCTCGGAGAAGGGATGGTAGGAGATTAGTAGCGTCTAGTAATAAAATCCATTTCTTTTTTTGCATTCTGATGAAACGGGAAGCTCTCTGTATAATTTACTTGGTTTCTTGTGTTTTGTAATTATACATATTTTGTTTTGCAGGGTTGGGTATGTCGGGTGTCGGGGTGTCTAATTCCCCGCTTACCATGTCGTGCAGCATCCTCGGAAATGCCATCGGCACGACTGGTTTCTCGACCTCATCCGCCTCGACGCCCGTCTCTAGTAGTTTCCCTAGTTCACTGGTGTTGAATACGTACACAACGACAAGTAACTTTAACTCTACGTACAGCTCGGTACTTGGTCGTAGTTCGTCGCCGCTGCCGCCTCTCCGTAGTAGTTCCCCCCTTCCCGGCTACCCACGGAGTATGTCTCCGCTTCCCCCTGACACGAGTGCACAGATTGATCGAATCATGGCGAAGATAGAACAAGACAACAAAATTCTAGCCGAACTCGACAAAACACGAGCTACCATCGGTAAGTCATGTTATGATCGAAAAAAAAATCTTGGATTTCGGTTAGATTTCGAGTTTTTCACTCTTAGTCCTATGCGTATGGTGTGAAATCAAATGATGGGTCATTAAGTTTATATTCTTGGTACGAGTTATTTGTTATCACCGCTTATTGTTTCCCGAATGACAGCAAGCACAGCAAAATTAAAAAAGATTAGATAGTTCTAAACATTAAAAAATTTGCATGCACTTGGAATGTTTTCGCCCATGTCTTTAACCTGACGTGCTGTTGTTTTGTTGCAAACTCATTGTTGATAGGATAAGGACGTCCTTACAACATTCTTGCAGCGTCGTGTT
Organism: Lithobius niger; assembly: GCA_023313725.1. NCBI lineage: Eukaryota > Metazoa > Arthropoda > Chilopoda > Lithobiomorpha > Lithobiidae > Lithobius > Lithobius niger. The sequence goes on along the minus strand of JAHWFP010179337.1, from coordinate 5,303 downwards.
AGACAGAACAGTTCAGGATGTTCTGTTCAAGGCCTTAACACACTAGCAGTAATCTTATGTGGCTGGTGGGGGGGGGGGGGGATGGGGAGAAACGCTATCTAGACATAAAGAAATAAATGACATCGATACCCCTTTTCAAAGTACTTGTAATTATTCAACTGCTCATCACATGTTGTAAGTGTAAAATGCAAAGTGTAGAAAATAAAAAGACCAACACCAATTAAAAATTCCAAATGGACATCAACCCGTGCTGTGTGGCTTACACTGACTGACGGTACATCATTACCTAGTAGCCATCCTAGGTGTGCAGAGATTTCCATCATTTAGACTAACTTGTAAATTTTATTTTGGCGTTACAATTGTAGGATTGATTTGGCATTGGAAACACTCGTCAGTAACACTGGACGAATTACGTACAGTAGTTTCATGCTACTTTGCTACAATTGACCTTGTCTCCCTGATCTCTCTCTGTCTCAGTTTGCCTTTCCCTCCAAACAACTCACTGTTGTATATATTGTATTAGTTTTGTATATATATGTATATATATATGACATGAAAGTAATGTGAGCTCGAGGGTAGCCTGATCGAAAATGTAACAGCTGAGTTTTTAGGCAACAACCTGCCCTCCCAGGTGTCATTCCGTTTCAAGTAGTGCTAAGCGTAAGACTTCCTTTTTAGGTCATTGCGGCTAGAAATGTATCCTCCCTATTTCCCCCAAATGTCCCAATTTAAGCCATCATGCCCCCAAACTGTTTACTTTAATCATACCCATTACATCTGGTAATTTATGTTCCGGGTTATGGCACTACAGTTAAACCTCGTTATAACAATAGGCCCTTGCATATCGTTATGAAGAGGTTTCACTGTAGTAGGCGAAGTCGTCCATCAAAACAGACTGACCATTATGCATCTATCGCTGTTTCACGGATTACTTTTTCATCTATCGCTGAACCTTAGAGCATCCGGTCCATCCCTTCTACAACTTCCGCTCTGACTACTCCCACATCCCTGCACAATATGCGTTAAAGAGAAGCTTGATAAACTTAATGCCTAAATATTACCCTTACAACTAATGCATCCTCTACTACCTTTTGGCCCACGAATGCATTATTCTAGTGAATTGTAGGCAAATACAGTATGGTTAAACTGCATTTGTTTGTGTCCGAAGTGAATGTGTTCCTGGAGGCATTGGATGTAATGTGCCTAACATCAGAACGACTTTTGGAGCAAGAGAATGCTGGCGGGCGCAGTCCTAAAACTTATTAGTAGTCATTAGCACCAGGCCGGTCGTTGTTTTCTAATTATAGTTAAGTACTTCTCAGGAACATCTCCAAGCCTGAACATTGGCCATCACTTCTTTACCCAAAGAGTTGTCCCATGCACATTTGTCGGGCTCTGTTGCTTCGCAGCTCTCTGTCGACGCTCTCAAGATGCACTTTAATGCCTTCATGTAGGGTCTTTATTAGGGTGGGAGGGCTTTTACGAGTCCTTGACTCCACTCTTGTCTTCTTCTCTATTCTACTTTTGCTTACATTCCAAAAGCATTGTTGCTTTTTCATTCCTATTTTTCAATGGGTCAACCAAATTCCTGTTTTTATTTTGACTAAAAAAAAAATTTGTGCATCAGCTATAAAAGCTACACAGTCTTGGCCATGACTCCATGTGGTAGAGTTTGCTGCCATTAATGTAAAGAGAATAAACACAACACAAAGGCTCGTATAACAGGCTCGGGAAGCATTGTTTGGGCCTTGAGGAGATGGCTCAGATGGTAGGAGTGTCCGAGTTGTAATCCGGTCGAGTTTGTTGGTTCGATTCATGGTCATGTCATCTCAATGAAATATAAGTCGAATCTTACTGAATCTTAGCTATTTTTAGTGTATCATTTTCGTTGTTGCGCTATTGTGTTTCCTAAAGTATGCCTAAATATTTACGGCGATTTATTTATGTTTATTTAAATGATTAGTTGCATATTGATCTCTTACGAGTGATTAGGTAGAAGATCTTTTCTTTCTATAGTGCCATTAATATCAGGTTTGAAAACAATGTCTTTTGTGAATTTGTAGCTCTTGGAAATGCAAGTCCTTCCCTATTTGGCTCAACAATGTCCACCCCCATGACCACCACCATCACCACGGCCACCACTACCACCTCATCCAGCTATTTAAGTTCTTCACCGTACCAGTCAATGCTCAGCTCTGGTTCTACACTGCCGACGACAACTTTGGTTTCCTCCGTCTCAAATAGTTTACCAACTGTACCGTCTATCCCTACAATCATCACGTCGTTACACGACGGAGAATGTAAGTTTGCAAACTTGAAGATGTGGTCTAGCAAGCTCGAGGGAGGGGGAGGGAAGGGGAGGAGGGGGAGGGAAGGGGAGGAGGGGGAGGAAACCGTGACTGGCCCTTTGCACCTAGTGTCCTACATTGCTGTAGTTGTTTATAAATATGGCCCTCATGGCCGCTAACTACCTTACTGGCCTCTAGCACTGACAGTCCACTGCTAGCAAATAGTTTGCAATATGTTCAGCTGAAGAATTGCAATCTGTTGTACTGTTCTGGCATTTACTGAATCCCACATTAACTAGTTATTTCTTTTATATTACTTTGTATTTGATCCTTTCTATTCTTTTTCTTCTTATTTGTTATAGTGGCAATTAATCTGCATTACGGTTGAGATTCACAGTATTCTTTTTGCCTTCTAGCGAAACCTGTTGTCGGTGGCCCAGCCGGAGTAACCCCTGGGGTTGGCTTTACCACCGGCACAGGGATAACTGATAACTCCATGGATTATCTGGAAATTCCGGGAAAAGGACGAGTGCAAGTGTATATTGCTCGCTATAGCTACGATCCTCTCCAGCATTCACCCAATGAGAATCCTGAGGCAGAGCTGGCCGTGAATGCTGGGGACTATGTCTACATTACCGGAGGCATGGATGAGGTAAATCTTTACGTGTGCTTCGCCACGTTGTTCACTTAGCTCACCCTATTGGTGTCCATGCTTGATCTAGTTTCTTTGATCCCCAGAGCAACCCAGAGTTGATGTACTGATTATTAAGACATAATAAGCTATTTGCAATTGCTGATCATGTTTTGTACATTACATTCATTAGCACGTCTGCATCTCATTCAAAATGTATGATTTGTTTATTTGTGTATCTGTACGCTTACTCCTCTGGAAGTAAGGCCCTATGAAGGTGAAAGTAGCTCCAAATGGAAGTGAGCTACCAAAGCGAGAAATCCATTTAGCTTTGCTTGGTTAATAACTTTGCCTGATAGAACTTTGACATCATGAGCAGTTTTCAGAACTTAAAAAAAAATCCAAGTTACAGCTATGAAAACCGTAATTTAATTGTCTTTTGTTTGGCACTACTCTTATCTTTGTAGATGGCTTAGATCTGGAGGAATATAGGTACAAACATGCATGCATATCGTTCGTTTTTAATCATGTAGACTGGTAGATTTTTATGCAGCGTGTTCTTTTAGTGTTGTAAAACTTTTTAGGTTCCTAGGGCATGTGCCCAGGGAACCTATAGTCCTTGCTAAATCCGTTGATCATTGGCCAATGCCCTTTGCTTCATTAATGTTGGTTACCCTACTCAGGCCTGAGGGCGAAAGTCAAGCCATTTACTTAATGACAAAAAACACTGACGTTGACGATGTCATACATTGCTGGAAAAGGGAACTCCTATGAACCACTTTCCTTGAAGCCTATCCGGCTATTCATAAGTCTCGTGCCCATGCTATCTCCAGTAGGATCGACCTTGACTCTCTTTGGTTGACGTCACGTAATAACAGACCGTAATGCACTCGAGGGTCACATTTCGTCCCCGAAGTTGTATTTTTTTTCCCCAGTATTCAGTGTCTTATACTTTTTTTTTAATTTCAGGATGGATTTTACGATGGTGAACTGATGACTGGGAAAAGAGGCCTCGTGCCCTCAAATTTTGTTCAAAAACTTACAGGTAACATTTTACTCTTAATTTAAGGTAGTTTACTTTTTATTTGGATTTGAGGTACTTTTTTTTAGCCTAGGAATCTGTACAAAAAGTAAAATGCAGAGGCAAACGTATACCTTTTGGAGTTGTATGCGAGAATCTTTAGCTAAGGGGGAGTTGAACCCACGACCTTTAGGACTGAATGGCTTAGTCCAAGGCATGTCGGTGTGGGTGAGAGGTAGGGCTCCGGCCTTCGGGGTAGAGGACATTAAGTCAAACATAACCCATTATTTTTCAACCCTGCTTCTGTCTAAGGAGGGTGTCTACTCCATCATGGAAAAGTTGGCGAAAATCTAGCCATTCACCTACATGACCAAGAATCATTGTAGCTTTAACACAGTTGTGTTTGTCAAATTTCGTTTTACTACGTAGTCTTTCCTCCAAACTCCAACATAATTCACAGTTAAAACTAATTTCCAGCCATGCAGCCTTTAGGAACTACGGGATCGGATGCAATTGCATTACATCTAAAAATGCCGGCGAAAACACTCTTTATTGCATCTAGGAGAGAGTCAGCCAGTCATCCTTACGCCAACTTCCAACCTGCTGCAAACTTCCGGAAAATGGTGGCGGAAACCCACGGGATTTCCCGATCGTGAATCGCGTTGGATAAAAAGAGCATGACAGTGACTAATAGCAAAAGATAGTCTTTAAACATACCTGTGTTGCATTGTGCTCATAAACTGGGGTAGCTACAGGGGTCATCTCTAAGAGACACGTAGGTTGGAATGCAGAACGATTCTTTTTCTACGTGATCAGGAGCGGTCTCATCCCATTTCTAGATCAGTTACATTTTCAAACCGAACTTCTAGGGCAAAAAAGACCGTGTTACTAAAAGTAGACTCTACTAATGCAAGCAAGACTATTTTTGAAACTCTTTTCTTTCCACCCTGTGTTCGATAACATAATGCAGGGCTAACGATGCAGTGTTTTTAGCTGAACTTGTGGAAGGAAGGAGTCGACAAAATGTGGTGGATGACCTAGCTGACCGTTGCTAGGTTCTGGATTTTGTTTTGCAGTATTTGTGCACAGTCGTTGTCTTTGTTGTGTTTACTATTGATGCCTTGTCTTCTGTTATCCCTACATTTCCTATGCTGTTCGTTCTCTGATATTGCCTAAGGCCTTGAAGCGGTACAATGTACCACATTTACATGCAGATGAAGGTTAAAATTAGAGGATGGTTTGGTGATTCTCGACGGTGGTACTCGATGGTGAAGTGAAAGAAACTGTGCAACGAATCGCTTTGAACTTGGGAAAACATTATGTTGGAAATTAGTACGTTACATGTTCAAACACTCCACAAAGA
>JAHWFP010179336.1:115543-165212 GCA_023313725.1 Lithobius niger | reverse complement strand
CCCCCCCCCCCAAGGGGACTGGCGTTATGCCGGTTGTACGAAAAGGTAGATCCTTTAACCAAACTTACATAGCCAGAATTTCACTGTTTTCTTTCAACCCCTTAAAAAGTTATGAGGGTGTTCTCGGACTTTTGGGACACCCTATATAAATAACTGCTCGATGACACCGTAACTTCATGAAAGTGTGCCGATTAAAAATTAAAGAGACCAGTTTTTTTTTTATTTGAGCCTTGACGTAATGTGGCAAAAACAGCAGAAGGGTACGTTCTAATAACGGAATATCTGTATAGGTTTCTTTTCCATAGAGCGCTTTAGCAAAATACGGGTGTGGTATAAACTCAAACGTCAATATAACGCATGGCAATTACGTTATTTAGACGAAGTTTGACGTTAATTGCACACCATACCATACTATTTTTGCAAGAGCGCTTCCAGGAAATAAACGCACTTGTAATCAGTGTTACTGTGTTGTCAGTGTTATCAGTGTTACTGTGTTATCAGTGTTATCAGTGTTACTGTGTTATCAGTGTTATCCTCAGTGTTACTTTTCGTCCAGAACAGGTGATCGGTCAGCGATCGTACATATTCGTAAACTCAGTAGTGGATCGCAGATGAAAATTTGGAAGGACGATATCAAATCGGCTAGCCTATATGACGAAAATTGTGATAGCAGTCCCAGCTTCAGATTTTGGATGACTGATGGGGATGGGGTCGGGGATTAAAAAATCCGGTTTCCCAAGCCCTGGAAGGGTGTCTGCGGATTTTAAGGTTTTTTTTCATTTTTTTCTTTACGGTATAGTCAAAGCATTTTTAAGCCACAAATATCTGTTCATGCATGAGTACATAAATAGTTTCGTAGAAACTTTTATGTGCTCATGGTTCATTTTATTAATTTTAGGCATAACATTTTTTCTTTATTTACAGATGTTTGTGAAAGTACGGATTTTATTTTTCATTCGTGATCGGCTTTCTCGTGCTGCAGCCAACACTGCGCGATGGCACTTTGCAGGAAAGCCCAGACCTGTATTTGTCAGCCAACTTTTCTGCAATCGTACAAAGGAAAAAACAACGCAGGGAAAAACGATAAAGGATTATTAGAATCTTGTATTAGTAAGATTTACGCATTAAATGGCGTTAGGCCTAACGTTTTGAAAATAAAATACTTGCTCGTGGTAGCAAATTCGGATTGGGTGGCAAACTGTTAAGACTCGGTACCCTTATAATCATTTTCGCGGGGGGGGGGGGGAGCGATTGATCCACCGTCGTCCTCTGGGATCACTTGTGTTGTTAAGGGCAGTGAATGTATTTCCAATATTGTCATTCTTTAGCGATTGTGTTAACCCACTAAGGGACCGGTCATTATTTATCTCCGGGGGGGGGGGGGGGAGGAAATGGGGGGTCATGACATTTTTGGACCCTCTCGACGAGGGGGGTCATACATTTCTCTGGTCTCGTCAAGATGGGGGGGGGGGTCGAAAACGTACTAACCAAATGGAAGAAAAAGTCATTTTTGGACCTAAAAAATGGCACTTTCAGCAGTCAAAATTTCTAAAAACGCCTCAGCTTCTGGGGGAAAGAACCCCCAGATTATACCTTGTGAGTGTTTACAAAGTTTGTAGCTATTGGTACCAATACTGCAAGCATAGTTTTTTACAATGAACTTTGTTGAACAGCCTTGGCACATGGTTTCTTACAACTTCTTCTGTGTTTCAGGCGCTGACTATGTTATGGTAGCGGTTATACAAGCAACAGTGTGTTCATCATACTAATTGTATGAATGTCGACAAGGCATGGGTGTAAGGAACATTTTATAGAACATTTTTAACCCAACATGTCTTTTCGTTAAAAATGAGACACTTTTCCTTACAACTATAATGGTAACTGTCAGTGTGGAGAGTATAACTTACGTAATTTGGGTAAAGCACTGATCTTGGCTTCTTCGCTACAAGAATCATCTGCAGACAATCTCATTAGGTATACGAAAAGCGCATTTTTTTTGGGGGGGGGGAGTTACATTATTTTGAAACGTGAGTGGGGTGGTCAAGATTTTTTCAGGGTCTCGAAGGAGGGGGGCTCATCGAAAATTTGGTGGTCACATTTTCATTTCCTCCAGCCCCCCCCCCCCTCCGCACCATAAATAATGACCAGTCCCTAAGGCCACAGAAAGCGTAATGATTTATCATATAATTTGTTTTCATTTGAAACAACTACTTTTAATTCAGTACTGCAGAACATAATATTACATAATGAGAAACAGGAGACACAAAAACTATAAATAGACATAACGTTGAAAACCGACCCAGTGCTCTTTCTAGCATTAAAAAATAACAAACAGTGAACTTCTATGCCACCTGCATTAAAAACAAATGTGTCTTTTCACCTAACCTAAAATATGCACCCTTAGTCTTATAACGTCACTCAGTTGAAATGCTGCATAACTGAAAAATTACAAGTTCTTGAACTTCTTGTGATACACCTACGCCATAAACACAGTAAAGGTGAAAGTGTAGGTATTTTACCAATATTCATCCCAGTCACTTAAACAAATTGGTTATTATCACTATCGAGTGTTTAGATTTGGTTAAAATAAATAGAGCCAAACGCACGTACCGGTATATGATATTTCGACGTTAATTTAAAGTAACCTAATGTAAATGAATGTATTCCACTCGCCCAAAGTATAGTACTGAAAAATTAAGTTTAAAAAGTAGGTTTTTGTGAGGTGTGTTCGTAGCTGTGTTTACCTAATTATCGTTGATTTCCAGCTGACAATTCTACAACTACCAAAAAATATTACTCGGTGATCTGTAAACACAACCAAACAAAGTCGCATACTATTCCTTCATTGTTACGTTTTTTTTTAAACTCTTCATAAAATGTTAAATAACAGTTTTTTCCCTCTCTTTAATAACCAGTGTTTTTTCGCTGGTTGAATGGTTTTTTATTTTATTTACGTGTTAAATTGTTGAATATCAAGAAGGTTTCACGTGGACTAAACACTGCAGCAACACTGTGGTATCTGAAACCGTACGGAAAAGTTTATTTAGTGTTGCTTTCCTGTTTTAAATTGGGTTCCTTTAAACCTTATCTTAAACATCAAACTAGTTCGTTTTTGTTTTCTAAGTACTATATTTTGACATTAACTTAAAGTAATTTAACGTAAGTGTTTTTGGCTCTTTTTATTTATTTTTTTTCGGAAACTTTATCTTGAATATGTAACTTGGTAATATGATTCAATCCATAATTGGTGAGATTGTGGATTGAATTGAATTTGATTAAAACTTTACAAAGGGTTTTAAAACTACCATTTTACCTCGAAGGGCATATTTTCATATTAGAACCTGACCACACATGAAACATAAAATAAAAAAAAAAACCTTGTCAACTTAGTTCTCATTTAAAAAAAAAATGTGTATTTTTTGTTTCACCTCTACAAAATTGAGAGCCAGCGATGAACCAGTCTTTGTTACGACTTCCCACAAAAAGTAATTTATACATTTTTAATTAGTGATATGCAAATCTGGTTGCTTTTGACATTTCGAACACCACTGGCGTCTTAACTGCTGGAAAATCGGCAACATTGTTGCCACATGTATGTAAGGATGTAAACGACTACAATTTCCGTCTCCGTAGTCAAAAGATTCTTTATAATGTAGTCGTTTGCGTATGTTGACTCAAGTTCCTTGACGATGTCCCGTGGTTTCCAAATTTTATTTTACAGTTCAATCAGAAGTAACAGCCTCAAGAAAAACTAACAGCCTTAAGACTTTAAAACAGATTTGCTAGCGATATTATCTTAGCAACCCATGACATCATCAAACCAAGACGCCTTAATCACCACCCCAACATCATAATTGCTTTACAAATTCCGGTAGTGAATAGCTGAAAATTACGTGACTTTCTTTTGAGATGAATATTTTTATATTCTCATATAAATATTAGTTAGGTTAGACCTAACATCATACTTCAGTACCACTTTACCGAATCAAAAAAAAGCTTCAATATACTTATATTACAATTAAAAAAAAATATTTTATTGGGCGTAATGTTCTAAACGAGTTTTAATTTCATTCTGGGAATAGAGGGAAAAATCGTCCCACGTATGAATATTTGCATGTGTGCAAAATACAGCCTTTGACAGTGGCGAGAACGAGGTGGAGGGGGGGGGGGGAAACCTCCGGACTAGAAGTATAGATTAAAAATGTAGCAAAACGAACCAAATAAGTCGGCGTTAAATTGCTATTAAAAATTTGGGGAATTGGTTTTTTAAACGTACCAAACGCACTGAAATCCCCGAAAATACGAGTATTTTTAATGGTGTCCCCCCCACCCTCCCTTTAGATACGTTAGCTGAATTTGCGGACCCATTCATTTCCTGTTAATCCCCCCCCCCCCCCCCCCCCACACACACACACACCCAAAAAATACATTCGTGGGTAAACGACGGTTCTTCGACAGCAGATGATTAACCGACAATACATGCCAGCGTCACCAATCACGTCAACAAAAGGTTTAGACTGAATTACGGCTAAATAAATTGTAATGAACAGCTCCCAGGTTGACCACATCCATGATCTATCAACATAAGTTTCGCACTGGTGTACGGGGCGAATGGCTCAGACACCGTGTCACACTGGTAGAAATTTAGTTATTTCTACAAAATAAGAAATATAACAAATTTCTTCTTCTTTTTTTTTTTACAAACTTATAAAATAGCTGTAGATATCAGGAAAGTTCCATGGCCGTGGCAACACTTGGCCAATTGCGCGTGTCTTAAAACTATTACCGTACCTTTGCTTTTATTTTTCGTTCTTGGTTCAAACTGAACTGTAAAAATAATGTTCAAAATAGTGGGACAACACCAAGCAACTCGAACTGTCGTTTCACTGACTACCTACTCCATGTCTTCCACTATGTTTTCTGCATATTTGTCATTCATTTTTGTTTCAGTGTCGATTTACGCAAGCAGACTGAAGACCCTTCTCACTTTATTTTCTTCTTAAGCAGCGAACGCAGAAATGTGAATTGAACCAAAAAGCACCGTGTTTTTTAAAAACCTTTAAAAGTCTTTTTTTTCCTTCTTGGCTAGTCGAGACTTGTCTTCTACAACCCTCACAAGCTGTCATTTTCTGTCATTTCTTGTCATTTTCTTGTTTTAGTAATCGCAGTTCTTTGTTGATATGCTGACTGTTATACATCCCACCACAGTGTAGGTCAAAGGGCATATTTATCGTAGAAATTATGCAACGATGCACTACTGCTCACGGTTGTGTTGACTACAGAGTTTGGATTACCCATGTAGGGTTTCCTCTCACACGATGAATTGCTGTTTTGGTAACGGATATCTGAAAAAACAAAACAAAAAAAAACATAAGTACAAAAAAGTTGATTTTATTTCAAGCATATTACCAACAATAACGCCAAAAACACAAAAACTGGATGAGTGTTCAGTTGATTTTCATTGATTATAGCGTCCGCGGCCTATCTTGAGCTCGCCTCAGAACGAACACAGATAATCGATTGTACGTTTTCGATAGCAGAGTACCTTGTTGATATCCTAGATGGTTACAAAAACAATGGCGGCCGTCGATTAAAGCCGCTCCCCCCAGGAAGACGTAGCCGCTCATAAAATACCTGCAGGACTCAAGATACGCTGCGCCGACAATAAGCACAACAGTCTTCGAGCGTTCACTTTCTTCAGAAGAATTATTACGCAAAAAACGGCTGACAATCACGTCTTCTCCACACTTGAATTTTCAAAATCGCGTCACAGACCACTGATCTGATTTTCAGCCGTTTATTCCCTTAACAATTCTTCCGAAGAAGTTATTTTTTGTTTTTTAGGGAGCACGAACATAAACTGGGTTATCTGCCCCACGACGATGAGTGGGACAATTTAGCTGGAGAAGAAGATGATCGTACAACAACAAGACTGTTGACCCTAATCGCCGACAATTCAAGTGAACACTGCAAGCAGTTCATTTGTTTGTGTGGTTTTGGCGTTGTTTGTTGGTGCAATGTTCACAACAAACCACAATAAAAGCCGTTTACCGGCTTTCAAGATTATTCCAAACGTTTGGATTATACAATTATGTCAAGAGTGTAAGGTCAGAATTACTAATTTTATTTTGTAAGTTAATTTTGTTAAGTAATTTCAAGTCATCTAAAACAAGGTATCAACACCAGACATTTGTTTTACGTCACTTGTGCTGGTGCATGCTGCTCTACCTACCTGGTGGGTAAGGCGTTAACTAAAATAGGAAGAACTATTTCTCAATAAATTAGCTTTTTAGGAGCCATATTTCGTCGTAATACAATCCGATTCTAAAATTGCAACAACTGATTAATGATGCTAGGACAACACACTCACTGATTTAAAAAAAAAAAATAATTGTTCGCAACTAGCCATATGTTTTCGTCAAAATGTAAAAGTAAGTGGTGTACATTTTAAACGTTCAACGAAACAAAAAATTAAAACTGATCATATTCATCATTGCGTCCTCTGTTATTTCATACCGGATTTTTTATCTGCATTAGAAAAACGCTATTGTCAAAACAAAAAAAATATCTCAAATTCATGTTTTAGCCAGAAGATAATCCTACGTAGAAATTTCTAAGTACAAACTGTCAACATATCTTTGCTTAGGTGGTGGTGTGATTTTAGGTTATCTCGTACAGCTTAAAGGTTTGATTAAATAACTTAACACATTATGCTCCCACAGACATATTCTTAATCCATACGTTTTTGCAGGAGAAATTTTCAGCAAGTTGAATTAAAAATTTCAGTAGCTGGACGAAACAAATTGCCGGTTTTGTAGGGATAAATCGATCAGAATGAATAGATTCAATTTTGGACCATATCGATTAGATTCAATAGATTGAACAGATTCAGTTTCGGACCAATTTTCAATCGATTACGTTCATTAGATTGATTAGATTGAATAGACTCAATTTTGGACCATATTAGCGTCTTAGAAGCAAAAAGAAGCGTAGTTAGTTAGGGGAGGGGAAAACCTCGGATTCCATTCCTCGGTTTGTTTGCAAACCTCGGTTTGTTTGCACGTTTGTACGTCTTCTCCTCCAGAAGTAATCCCCTACGAAGGTGAGAGATGAAAGATTGAGAGAGCAAAGCGAAACACACATTGAAAAGGTTTAGTTTACGTGGAAATCGCTCACTTTGCTCGCTCAATCCACGCACCTCCGTGCTTGAGAAACACGAATATTTGACAGCCTTTTAAAACCAAGTCTATGGGTCTGATTTGTCCATGTATCAATTCAGTTGATACAAAACCAATTTTAAGATCTGTATGTGGTATGCTGCAAAATATGTCGGTTTTTTAGGTTTTTTTGCGTGCATCCTTTTCTAGATCATCTCACTACGTAACTAACATCTTCAAGACGGCTGGTTTGTCACGAATTTTAATTTATGACGTCATGAACAAACATCATGAGGGTAAAACGCTTATTTGAGGGTCATAATATCAAGTTACAGTGATGAAAATAGTCCAAACCGAAGCGCAATTTAATTACCTTTGATTTGGCCCTACTCCCATCTTTTTAAGAGGAGTAGAAGTACAAACACACGAACAGACGCACACCATACATTTTGAATGATGCAGATGATTGGTCAGATTAGGATATTAACTTAATTTAAATCTAATCAGAACCGGCTTATCAAATTTTCTTTTTTTAATATTAGCATTCAGTTTTGAAACGGTTGTAGTTACGAGTGGAGCTAAGTATAACGCATGGTTTTCTGGGTCGAAAGGTATGCCTACCGTGCTACTCAGACTGGCTCTTCTTCAGTGGTTCACATTTCTTGTAACGAACTGAATACGGTTCGAATCGAACGCAGAATACGTTCTTCAATTTAATATTTTTTCTTACGCACAAGTATTTCGTCAATTTCCAAAGGTATTGTTGCTATTACTAAGGTCAATAATTACTCCAACGATGCCACCATTTTTTATTTCAAATTTCGCCTCTTATGAGAGACTGACACATGTTGTTTTCGCTTGCCGTTGATGGAAGCAGTACCCCATGTTTACAGAAAATCGTCACTGTACCTATTATTACATTTTCACTTGTATGTTAAACGGCACGTAAAACACAAATACATAAATTTCCAGATGTTTGTTTAAATCTGCAACGGTTGCCCTTTATTCTTTTTGTATTTACGAATATTAAATTTAAAAAATCTTTTCTTAACAAACAAATGTAAACGGCCCGAACTATGCCCTTTACGTCAAAAACGCGTTCCTGTTAATTAAATGTTTTAAAGCCTTTATAAAGTGCAGAAATAAAAACAACGCTTCGGAATTTTACCTATAACGTCATTAGGATTCAGCTAAAATTAACGTGTATAAAAAACCTGCCGTGTCACCCAGCACCAAAGGCTGTTTAAAAGAAAAATTAATATGCAAACCAACCCCAATAAAGTTGACTTGACGTGAAGCCCACGTGGTTCTGGAATTTACATGATCCATGAATTTCTTGCTTAGATTGCTCAGAGGAAGTACAATTTCATTGCTTCGCCTCCATATTCGCCTTTTTTGAAAGGATGTATGTGGGGGGGGGGTCTCTTATTTTTGTTTAAAAAATCTTTGATGCTGGGTGGTACGGCAGTTTTTGCTATTTTTTAATTTCAACTATAACCTATAAATAAATTTAACCACAGAGTGGTTGGGATCTAGAAGGGGTAGATCACTTGCACTAGGTCCGAGTCGTACAAGTTAAAATGTTAAACCTGGGCAACAAATTCAGGCCTCCTCAAGAATTTGCGAAGGCAAATTTTGGTCAACAATAAATTTAAAATGGTCGACAGAATGCGCCCGTACAGCTTCCTCGGACAGAGAGTTCCATGGATGGATTATACACCCACAGCAAAAAATCTTAGTCGACAATCCAACCTCCCCGCTTGGGTAGCCGATTTAAGCGAGTGGCCTCTAGTTGCCAAGTAAGGGCAAGGGTCAAAGAACGCCATGTCCACTTGCAGAAAACCCCTGACAATTTTGAAGGTCAAGAGAAGGGCAGCTCGAAGCCTATACGTAACTCCAGGGACTCGAGCCCCACGCGAGTTAATCTCATGTCGTAAGAGAGGTTCCGCATGCCAGGAAGTTTTTTAGTAAATTTGCGTTGGACTGATTCAACCCTGTCGATATCTCCCAGAGGAGAAGGAAACTAAACCGGGCACGCATATTCCAGGAGTGGTCCCACAAACACTTTAAAAGCCCACACTTTAGTTTTAACATTACCGGAAGTGAAACAGTGTTCAACAATTGCCAGTCAGAAAGTTCAGCAACGTTGTTTTCAGTGGGGTGCACAGGGGGTAGCAGGTGGGGGGAGATTGCCCCTGCCCTTTTTCGGAAAAAATGCCCTTTTTTGCCCTTTTTGAAGAAAAAACATGCCGTATTTTGACACTGAGTTCATACTTAAAAATAGACAGGTTTTTCCAGAGGAGTTGAAGTCAATTTTCACGCTGTTTACTGTAATTGTAGGAAGGAAACGATTTTTTTTCTCACTAATTTGACAAATTTGCTTGTTTGCAAGGCTGATACAGTGCAAGAGAACAACCTTATAAAATGAACTTTCACGTTTCAATGCACAAACATTGGGGTGACATTTTTTACCACACTGCCTTACCATAATGTGTTTAATGCACTCTTGCCTAGGTCTAAAAATATGGCCTTGTTTTTGTCCCAGAATTTTCTAGGTTTTTCTTTTTTGTATGAAAAATCTGAGAACTTCCCGAGTTTTTCCTTTAAATACTCCGAGTTTTCCAGGTTTTCCAGACATATTTATTTATTTTTTTGCTTTTCTGCACTGAAAACTGCTGTTAGCAGTGCTAGGAGAAAGGGCCTAGAACCTAAGGGCAAAAAGAAAGCTAAGAAAGGGGCCAAAAATGGTGTAAAAGTGAGAAACTAGAAAAAAAATAAAATAAAGACCCAGAATAATAAAGCCTCAGTGTGCCCAGCATGCCCTTTCACTGGAAAGTTTCCCCTGCCCAAGTTCTCGGCTGTCTGTGTACGCTGCTGGTTGTTTTCTTTTATTTGTAGTTAAACTTAAAGGCTTTTTCAAAAATTATCTCACTCAGGTGCTTCTTGTTTGGAGTTTGTTCCTTTTAATTCTTTTGCTTTATTGCCCTGCAGTGTTTACACGTGTTGACCACTGAATTCGAGCAGCATTAGAACAAGAACAACGAAATGTGAGACGAATTTAAAATCAACAACTGTTCAGAGATGTTGGCGAAAAGAAAACAGTGAGGTATTTATTACACGTTTGCGTTTAGTGTTACCGACTTGACCTTTTAGAATTTAACATTTGTCTTGTTTTCTTGTAGGAATTCTCCACGGTTTACTAAAATTTGCTTTTTCTTTACCAAACGATATTTACACGGCAGTATTGGCTGAAGACGCTGGTGTGGCCCGTTAACTGGAAAGGGATTCAGAAAAGTCTGTGCCGATCAGTGCCGGACAGCGTAGTGTCAGAGACTATCACGCTTATTCAGCAGTTATGGGACATATTCTGAGTTGTTGTGGACAGTCTGGCTCGTGGCATCACCTGGTTCGAATTAGGGGTGTACCGGTACGAGATGAATTTTTCACGTCGAGTCGAGTTAGGGGGTGGAGTCTCGAGATTTGAGCTAAGTTCGAGTTTCCAAGATGGTTTTGCAGGTTCTTATAATTGCCATACCATGGTTCTCAACATCTGGAAAACTTGGAAAAATCGAAGTATTTAAACTACGTTTGAAACTAGGAAAAACTCGGGAAGTTCTGATTTTTAACACAAAAAAAAAACCTCAGAAAATTCGGGGACAAAAACAGGGTCATATTTTTAGACCTAGGCCTGAGTGCATTAAACATATTATGTTAAAACAGTGTGGTAAAAATTGTCACCACAATATTTGTGTATTGAAACTTGAAAGTTCATTTTATCCGGTTGTTCTCTTGCACTGTGTCAACCTTGCAAACAAGCAAATTTGGCAAAATAAGTGCAAAAAAAAATTGTTTCCTTCCTACAATTACAGTAAACAGCGTGAAAATTGACCTCAACTGCTCTGGCAAACCTGTCTATTTTTTAATATGGACTCAGTGTTAACGGATGCTCAATATCCTTTCTTTTCCATACAGCTTTTCGCTGCTGTAAAATTTTCTTTTCTTTTCTTATATTATTTATTTAGCTTTAGCTTTGTGTTTTGTTTTGATGAAAGCAAGTGTCAATAGTTTTATTGTTTTTTTTTTTATCCAGGGATGAGCATGCGTTTTCGGAAATAAGTCTGGGAAAAAAAACTCGCAGACATTTTACATAAATTTTACTGATGATAATTTTTAATTTCAAAAGTTGGAATTCCGCCTAGAGTTGAAAGACCCTTGTATGTACCCACCAAAGAATTTTTTTTATTTTTTTTTTTATAAACTGCGGTAATTTTTCAGTTGAACTGTGATCAGCTCAATCTTTAATTTTCATGCTAATTGTTCTTTCATCTCATCATGATGTTCTCAAATGTTCAGCCCTACAAAAAGAAGATTACTTAAAAACTAATTCAATTGGTCGTGTTCTAATAGAAGGATTCTCTTTCCATTCTCTATCTTATCTCCTCTAATTGATGATATATCTTACCAAACACCTAGGTATTTTCGGCTTTGTTTTTGTAATTCAGGCATGTATTGCACAACTGTATTGGCTCGGCCAGACAGTCATAAAAAAGATCACGCAGTGTCCATTTAAAACGTATTTCCGTCCATTGTAAATAAATCTGTATGAGGTTCATGACCGCAGTGACCAAAACATACTAGAGTGACAATCATGCCTGGGTGTAAGGTTCGGTGTCCAGACACTCTCCGTCACATCTGGACATCTGGTGATGGTGACTTGCACCCCCTACCCCCACCCACCCTTGCACCAACTCGTTTTCAATTGGCTTATTCCTATCAAATGGCATCACAAGCTGCACCGGCCATTAACAACAACAGCTATGAACTACTAAAGAGGTGAAAGGCTCACGTAAATCGGTTTCTTCCAAGGGAAGTCTATGAGATTGTAAGAGCTTGCAGGTGACGATAAAACCCTAAGTTCACGAGACACCCACGTCGACGTAATGTAACCCAACACTTCCTTCCCCACCCGGGACTCCCCCCTTCGCCCGCCCGCCGAGTGTCCCCTTTGGTCCGCTCCAAAAGGCTAAGCGCTTCAATTAATGAACAATTGGTAGGGTGATGATGTAAACACTAGACGTGAGCAAGGCTTGGGTCTACGTCACTGCCGTGGCCGGATCTATGTCGGGCCAAAAGGGTCAGGTGTAGTTTTGTGTCACGTGATATTGCAAGCATTTGCACGTGATATTCGAGATATGGCTCGGCTGAACACAGGTGGAGAACGAAGTCATATTCTTGTTATGCACTCTGGAACGCTATGACTTTTTGTAAAAATTATTTTATAATCTTGCATTGCCTTGGTCGTGAGTCGGGAAGAACTTGGTTGGAAGGGCTTGACAAAGAATTTCAAGAATTAAACTTGAATGAAACCAGATGGAAATACTACAAACGAAAACGTCAATTGTGTGTGCTGTAAAAAAAGGGTTATGTGATTTTTGTGACATTTTGCTGCTAAAATGTACACGCCGGATAAAAATTGATGATTTAAAAAAAATTGAAATAAGTAAATGTACAATTGAGAAAATGGCATCTTTTTAAGTGCTGTTGTGGTTTACCAATCACATTATTGTTAAAGCACAACAAATTGCACTTAAATAGATGCAATTTTCTCATTACTTTTTAATTAATTTTTTTTCGTTACTGCATGGCATAAAAAAGGAACATGGATTACAAACAAAAACGTCAGGTGTGTCGTAAAAAATGGTTACATGATCGATACGCTCGTCAATACACCGGTTGTCATTGTCCGAACTTTCGCCGTCCAATCAGAGACGATTCGACGATATTATATAACAATGGTTATAACAATACTTTCGTACTTACCGCCCTCCCTCACCATTCCCGTTACACCCCCAGGCTGTAAACAAGACTAGGTATACAGTACGATACGAACTGCATACTTTTCTGGTTTACAGTCTAAGGGTGTAACGGGAATGCAGTGGGAGGGCGCGTAAGTACGAAAGTATTGTTATAACCATTGCAACCACTCGTCCTATTTCATAGCTGGAAGCCTTCCCGTTATCTCGATATCGGTGAATAATCACCCTACAGGAACTAACATGGGGGCTGAGCGGACTAGAAGTATCTAGTAGCGAGCCAGTAACACATTTGCAACGTTTTGAGGGTCAGATTTTGCATTGAAAGCCTCTTAGCTAACATTCCTGCACGAGTTAATTTTTGTTAGGTAGGGCTCTCCATTTTACCACAATTTAAGCTTTTCTGTATAGCGCATTATCATTTTCCTGCAAATACCTGAAATGTTCCAACTATACTTTAGGATATAAGACACTTAGGCTATGGCATCGCGCTACAATGGTTTACGTCCTCGACAATTGAATTGATGTGATGTTTGTTGCCTAACTTGTTGCGACACACTAGCGTGTGTCTAGATTAATAATTGGCGATAGCCGAGTATTTATATGAAGTCATGCACTCTAGCAAATTTTAAGTTATATTTAATTTTAGTTTTTCCAGTTCTTAGTCAACGTTAATCCATGGCATAAAAAAGAAACATGGATTTCACAGCGAAACAGCGAAACAACTTTAATTTTACTTGGAGTTTCGACAGCCATTTTTAGCACAGTCGCAACAAAAAGACTGGTCTTCGCCTATAGTTTGTTCGTTTGTTGTCAGTTTGTTGGAAGTCGCAGAACAAGGCCGTCTGGGAGAGCAGCAGCAGGTTTCAAATTCCGTCTCCAAACCAGTTGATTTAACATCGTCAAAATCTCATTTTACCAAAACAATGTTATGAGGCTTTAGCTTCCCTGCACGCGCGAGAACTGGCGCAGAATCGGAAGGTAAAGCACGCAATTTCTGCTCCAGTCGGCCGTGGCTCGACTATCAGCAAGTTTAGCCTAAATTCATAGACTCCACGTTTGGATTTTATCGTTTAAAATACTTAGTTATAGTAATTCGGCACACAATTCAGGAATAAAAAAATCAAATATATAATGCTTCTCAGCTACCCCATCCAAACAGTATAAGTTATAAGCAAAAACAAAAAAAAAGTATCAACGAAGAAGCTTCGAACTGCGAGATCGCGTTGCCAGATTTAAGATCGCCGTATTTAACATTTTATGGAAAAACAAAAACCGAAATTTTGGCCTGTTGTTTTCACGGATGCCAAATGAAAGCCAAATGAAAGCCAAATTGAGCAACAAGAACGAAAACTTGTACTTTTCTACGTTAATTCTGATCAGCAGCGTGCACAGACCCTCGAGAGGGCAGGGGCAACTTTCAGAAAAGGGACATTGTAACAATTTTTCTGGGAAACTTTTTTTTTTGCTCCGTCCTTTGATACTTTTCTGCCCATTTCTTAGCATTTTTTGCCCCTTTCTGCCCTTTCAGGCGTTTTTAGACCTTTAGGTCCTTATCACGCACCGCCACACCAACAAATGTCACCATAAAAAAGCCATTTTTTTTTTTACAAAAAGGGCATTTTGTGAAAAGGGCAGGGCTATGCCTCGCCCCCTCCCGTGTACGCACTGATTCTGATGAACAGTTGTGAAACCACAGGCGATTAGAAATTAGATATTAGAGATAGCAGAATGGAAAACCAAATGGGCTTGATTAGTCACGAATAATAATAACAACGGTAATAAATTTGCTATATCTATAATTATTCTGATCAAGGCACAAATAAATGTAATTTATCAATGTATTACTATTCGAAACCCTCCTCCCATCACCTCCAAAGAAACACTCAAAAGTTCGATAATATCAGTTAAAATGCAACATGTAATCCAAATTTTTCGTATCATCAGACAACTTTCAAACTATATTTTTTATTAAGTCATCGTGGGATTTGATCTGGCGATCATTTGGTTGGTATCCGACCACTTTGACCACTTGGTGTGCTTGCTCGCGTTGTTGTGGTCCCTGGGAACCCCTCACAAAGTTCGTGGTGTGCGTTGGGACTGATCCATATCAGTGTTCAGATGAACTTTCCATCAGAATTATATAGAAACGCGCTAGAACTTTCGCCCGTCAAGTTCAGATTGTTGGATTTCCATGGTGTCTAATTGTTGGCGTCTGATTGTTCCGGACATTGTCAGCGTTTGGACGAACGCTAGCTACTGCTTCTCTTACCCGAGACATTAAATCGGCGTTTTCTGGTATTGAATACTAAATATTAATGCGATGGAAAGCTTTGAAAATTGTATAGATCGACGGGGTTTACCGAGTAGACCATAGAAAGTCCTATTTCAGCGTGGTGCATAAGAATTTCAACAAGAAAAAGGTACCTCAACATCTTGATTTCATGCTAATTACTACTATACCACTACTACTACTACTACTACAACTACCGCTACTACTACTAGCTAATTCCACTAAGAAAAAATAATTTATGCGACCGATATGCTTGAAATTTCACATTCTGTTAACGTTTGACTCTAATATGTGCCTTTTATGGCATTGAGGTGGTTTTAAATCCAAAGATTGTATAGTGTCCGCGGCCTATCTTGAGTTCTCCGCAGAATGAACAAGGATAATCGATTGTACGTTTTCAGTAAAAGAGTGCCTTGTTGATATCCAAGATGGTTACAAAAACAATGGCGGCCATCGATTAAAGCCACCCCATCCAGGAAGACGTAGCCGCTCACAAAATACTTGCAGGACTCAAGATGCGCCGCGCACACAATAATCATTTGTAATGTTGTCTTCGTGAACGTTAGGAACACGCCATCTGTTATTAAAATAATTGTCCTTTCCTTTCCTTTGATTTTATTGAGGCCTGAATCATGACTCGTACGCCCCAGCCAACCTTCGAAACTCATACAAAACCAACTACACTAGCTCAACGTCACTCCCAACATCATGACAACTCAACACCCGGAGCCACACTCTGATCCCACTGAAAAACTGCAAAAACCGTAATCCACCATCAACACACGCACACGCTCGAGCACGCGCCACAGCAGGACCCGCAAAATCACAGTATCCTGTGTACGACCACAGCATAGCCGCCGTTGTCACATCCCCACGGGCATTCCCACGGTCAAGTTGCGACGCCGTAATTGCCGACTAACAATGTGCCTCGATTAACTTATTGTTTCCGTTTCACAATTAAATCGAAATGTTATCTACTAAACCATGCACAATGGCTGTTTGCCGTGACGTCACCATGAGTTAGCCAATGACGAACGAGAACAACGGCTGTTTGGCCGTCTGATTGGACTAGCCCAGTCACGTGATATGCATGTCACAGCAAACAGCCATGGCGTGTGGTATAAATTGTTTAATTATACCAAAGTGACGATTTTCTTCAGGCTGTTCAAAAAACGAGTTAAAAATATTTTTTTTTTCATAAGGAGCTTACAATCAATACCTACATAAAGCAAAACCATAAAACAACCAAAAAAGGGTGATATCACATAAAAACCCCATAAGAGTAAAGGGACCCATCAAGTTTTAGCCATAGAAAGTAGTGATATCAGAGCCAAAATAGCGGCCACCAAGGTTTCCGTCCCAACCGTGATCAGCCAATCTTAACTGGCGCCTCGGTGATTGTCAGTTAAAGTGGCACTATCACCGATTGAAATGAGAACGAAAATATCACGGCGCCATCTAGCGGTAGTGATCTTGTTAACCTTGATAGATTGCTTCCAGGTGTTCGAGGACTTATCAAATTTTCACTCAATAATTAAGGAGGTCGTGGCTTGTTTGTTTCCGTTAAAAGAAATTCCGTCATGCATACCTTCTCTTGGTGCAAGCAAGTGCTAAATAGTGCTAAGTAGCGCTAGATGTTGCCAGATTCTGCCTACTTTGAATTGGTGATAGTGCCACTTTAAGCTTGAGTGATCACGGTTCGGATCACAAACTTGGCGGCAGCCATTTTGGCTCTGATATCACTACTTTCTATTGCAAAAACTTGATGGGTCTTTTTACCATTATGTGGATTTTGTATGATATTATTTTATATCTTGTGTTTCAGACTTAGTAAGAAAAATCTATTCATAAGCCTAACTTGACAGAGAAAATACTTTTTTATATAACAGGTTATCAATCCAACAGCAAGATGACTAAAAAAAAATTTTTTTAAAAGGTATAATCGGATCTCATGAAGGTTTTTGACTTTAGATACCTTTCTCAAGTCAAAAATGGCAGTTGGACACTAAGTCCCAACGCAAGCATAGCCGAGTGGCCAGAGGTTGTCTCCAAGCCAAAGGTACGTGGAGTCGAATCTTAACACGCGTAGTTAAAAAAAAATCGTACACAATTCGTATGGACTGGCGAAAAGGGTAAGTTTATCAGCGTTCGAACTTGTAAGGAGATTTGCTTTCCCCTTCAGTAGTCTTCTTAGTCTACGGACGCGTACGTCTCACCCAAAAGATTGTAAGAAGATTGTTTTTGTTTGTAAATTATGATGCGGTGGATGTGACAAACACGCAACAATCGTTTGTATAAGAGAGTGGAAAGTTCGCTACTTTACACCTAGTCACTTTTTACCAAGGCCAAGTGCGATTAAAGCTGCGTTCCTCGATGCAGCTTCAACCTCAGTTGGCCTTGCTCTTACCCAAAAAACTGATTGACCGGAAGGTGAAACAAAATGAGACCCGTCTTAGTAGAAATTTTCACAACAACGCTAACAGTAACAATTATACTGTAAGTAAAGTTCATCGGGGCAGACGGCTTGCTGACAAGATAGGTGAAACGATAGTATATAGTAAGGTTGGTCAATCCCAGCTCATTACGTGACGTCACAGGAGGCACGCATACTGGACCATTCCCGGTTTGACTGTGCGCATGTGCGTATGGTGTTAGCTGTATTGTGACGACAGCAGAGGCAGCAAAATCAGCAGCCAATGGGAAAGCAACATGCAAAAAGCTCGGAGTAGATTCACCCCTGGGCTTGCTGGTTGTTGTTAGAATTTATTCACTAAGAAATTTACGTCCTTTGTAGGCCTATTCGGTAATCCACTTCAATACTTCTTGGAGTGAACCCACGTTCTTCATTTTCGTCTACGAGTTTTTCTTTGGTCACTTGATGAATATTTTTCGTAACAACTTTTTCTTTGATTTCTGTCCAGTGCTCCAACACCGATCTCTACGGGGTCATCTAGATTGCTTGCTTCCACGCGCGTGATTTGGTGCGTAAATGGTAAAAGTAAGCGACCGCGTTATTTCAAAAAGTGTCAAATCGGCAGGATCTAATTGTGTTTTAGTAGTATTTTATATTATATTATGCATAATATCCAAACTAGCAAACTCTTCATCAGACAGGATCAAACGACCATGCAGCAATAAAAATGAGGAGTGTCACAACATTGCTTCTTGCTAGACCGGTGTGTATTACGCCGGGAACAACGCACATATATTTATTTGTTGAAGAATTCCCACCAAGCCTTATGGCCGTTTGAAGTAGTGATATCAAACGCCAAGCTCTTTCGCCAAGTTAATTCCACCGAGTAATAGTTCGAAAATGAAAAATGAAAAAAATGTGAAAACTGCTTACTGCGCAATTTTCAAGTATTTCATTTAATGTTTGAAGTATAAGCCGGTGGTATTAACTTGGCGACAGAGCTTGGCGTTTGATATCACGACTTCAAACGGCCGCAAAGCTCGGGAGTGTGACAGACTGGGCAGTGTGACAACCGGCCTTCCTAGTAGACCGACGTCGGCAACAGCGAATTTGTAGAAAGTAAAGAAACGGAAATTAGCTAGTTTGTATTTATTTTCTGCATTCGTCACACTAACAGATCTTTCACTACGGTACATTACGGCAAATAGCGTTGTGCTGTTCGTGTAGTGCCTTATATGTAGACCGGCTTAGCCATCCAACGGAAAAACTCGAATATCTCCGAAAATATTTGAAGAAACTTCAACGAATTTTTGAATTTCACGCCCCAACCCTCCTTTATCATGAAATGTCAACAACTTGCGAACGGTATTGTTGCCCTGACAGACAAACAGGCACAAAAAATGCAAACTCACCTTTAAACCGCAGCAATATTTGAAGAGCAAACATGCAAAACAAGTTAAAACCCATTTTTAAAAAATTTTATCAGGTTTCAGTGTTTTTCGCTAGAAAATCTGAAACTTTATAACAGAGACACTGTTTCGACCAAACAAGTGAAAACCGCTGCCTGTACATGGTTCCTTGTACGTGTTTCATGCAGACCATGTTAAATCCAAAGCATTGGGTATGGAAACCAAGTCATAACAAGGCAATATTGCAGGGCCAAACAAATGCCAAACAAAAATGCCAAATATCGAAAAAAAAATTTATAGCGTTCCTGGACTCTACAAGTGAGTCACTTTCCCTTTGACACCACACGTCTAACTCTGTTAGGTCATTTTTAATATAGGCATCTATTAAACTTAGAAAAAAAATATATGAGCATGTGGTTCTGTGTTGGTAAATTCGGGACCGAAATGTTTGATTTTTGCAACAAGTTTGATTTTAAACTCAAATTCCAGAGCATGGCAAAAGTGTGCGTTAGTTCCTTGTTGCATAAGACGGTTTAAGACCGTCTAATCGTAGTAGCAGAAAGAAAAATCAAACTATTTTAAAAGAGAGAAGCTGTGTTTTTTTTTTTTAATAGGTTAACTCCAACACGTTTGGTGATGCCAATGGGGGCCTTAGAGTCCCTAGCAAGTCTCACCTTGGTGGTAAGGCATTCGTGGTAAGGCCATACTTAATCCCCTCACCTTCCCCTTGGCCACATCTCTATCATTATATGTGATTGTCTTCTGTTTGTAATTTGGGCAGGCTGTCAGTGATCCTAGGGTCCTTGCCATAACGGTTGCTATCGTGACGATTTGTTATTATTATTACTATTATTATTATTCACACTGATATAGAGCCCAACTGCGTTTTACAAAAATTAAGACATTTTATTTGTTCTGTAATATCTGGCCCTAAAGGTCCGTATCTGATCAATCGAAAACTTTGTAGGCTTTAGTACTTTTGCTTGGGTAGCAATTAGTTTTTTTTTTTTTGTGTGCAAAAAAAGTAACTTTTAGAAACTTGTTTTCCAAGTTTGCGCTTCATCGAGTAACAGGCAATTATTTCACAAGAGCAAAGCCGGGCAATTCAGCTAGTACTCTGACTATAGACATAGAAATTTCCCTTTTTCCATGACTCGTTATGAATTCTAAAAATAGCGTCTAGATTTTCAGCAACATTTTTTTTTCTTTAGAAATCCGCTGTGACTTCTGTACAACCCAACCCTTTTAACTCGGCCATTCGTTTCCCTTCTTATCAAAGTAATAAGTCTGGGCGTTGAGAGGCCCGATTAAGCCAAGTGTGCCCGGCCCCCCCCCTCCCCCTCCGGTAATCTCCCTTGTCACGCCTCGCCACATGACAGGCTTGCTGCTTCAGTTCTTTTTTTTTTTTTGGGCGCCAGTTGCTGTGTATTACGCTCTTAGCAACCACTTTCATTACTGGATTGTGCGTGAGGTTACTACGGTCGGATATGAAGGGAACTATGGGAGAAGCTCACTAATTTTACAAAAACCTTCTGTTAACATCAAAGAAATTACTAAACAGCACACGTTTCAGAAACATCTGTTTGAGTAGTTGATGAAACTGGACAGAAATAGTTTAGAATGCATGTTTAGCATTGTGAGCTGAACACGCTAATACCTTTCTTACAAACTTTGATCTTTTGCAGTTTTTTGTGTCCTTATTTCTTATTTTTTGGTTCTGCAATTTGCGGCTAAGTATTTGACTAAATTTTGTCTGTTTTTGCTTTACACGACTTTTCTTTGAGAATGGTTTATATATTTCAATTCTCTTTGTATTCTGCTTTTATCTCCCTTTTCATAAATTTGGTGTGTATGGGTGTATTTATCTCGATGTTTTTTTTTTTTTTAATTTCGATGTTGTTTTATTTTTTGTGCCTATGACCTTTGATTTTGTTTGCAAAGTGCCAGTTTAACTTTAATTGTATTTTTTTTTTGTCTACACTCAATCCACACTCGACTATCAGCTCTTGTGGGTGGTCTGTTTGCTTTTGTGCTTAATTTTGTAATTTGTGTTGGATGAATAAACTTACTTAAAGTGTGCGCGGCCTATCTTGAGTTCGCCGCAGAACGAACACAGATAATCGATTGTACGTTTTTGGCAGCAGAGTGCCTTGTTGATTTCCAAGATGGTTACAAAAACAATGGCGGCCGTCGATTAAAGCCGCCTCCTCCAGGAAGACGTAGCCGCTCATAAAATACTTCCACGCCGCGCACACAATACGCCGCGCACACGCTGCGCACACAATACTTACTTACTTAAAAAAAAAATTCGATATCTCGATAAAACATACCCCTAGAAATTTTTGGTCGTGGGGATAACAATTCGGTAGAGGCTGTTTAGAACCGAAAATTTTAATAAAGCCGTCTTTTTATGATCGTTTTGTGGGTGCCACACTGTCAGAAAGTGAACTCTACCGAAGCATACACTCAGTTTTGAAAAAAAAATGAACAGATATGTAACAGAACATAATGTCGAACAGCACGAAATTATAATTACATTTATTTAGCGTGTCTTTGTTGGTTTGTTTTTAATAAGACGAGCTTCTATATAGTTCGTTTTGTGAGGATTATTGATGACACCAACTTGTCGTTTTTACGACTGGCTCTTCTATTGGCGCCCCCCCCCCCCCCAAAAAAAAAGAGCACTGAGGAGATGCTCTTTACATCCCCCCCCCTGTGCTCAAATCTTTAGTTTTGAATAGAAAAAATTATTAAAGAAACAAAATTAACATTAAATTATTAGAAGCAACGAAAGTGCCAACATTGCCAATTAGCTATATACGATGTTGATCTTGATCTCTTAGACGCAAAAACTAACGGTAAGTAAATAGACCTTTGGGGCCGTACTTGACGTGGAGGATCGAGAAAAATGGCGCTGGGAGGTACATCCCTTTAAACGAAAACGATAAAAAAAAATTATTTGCTACTGAAAAATGAACTTGGGTGAGTTTTTATAATAAGTCCTGTTCGATGTTCTTCAGGGAGGGGGGAACTACATAACAATTACCCCCCCCCCCCCTACCCCGGCTAGCTATGGGGAGCGGAAGCCGTTGTTATTTACGACAAATTAACAAGAGAACTTAGTAGCGGGATTATTTTTCAACAAAGGTTACAGCATTGTCAAACCACCCCCCCCCCCCAACAAAAAAAGAAAAGGTTGTACGACTTTGTTGTGTGGTGGGAGGAACGATAATTCAAAAACAACGGCGGAATTATTGGTGGCAGTTCGCCGGAAAAAACAAACTGACCAGCGACGACGCATGTGGCGTTTGATGTATGGCCGGTAGCGGCGTTGTACACCTGCAGGTATTGAGACAGCATCTGCTGATACTAATAGACGAATGTACTCGGAACGGAACCAACTATCTGTTTATTTATCCAAACCTACATTGAACACTAATAAAATAAATGTTAAACGGGGCACAATCTAAATCGAATGTTGTTTGTGCTAGATTCACACAATTAAGTGTTTCACATCAATGCACTAAAGAAATATTTCAGATCAAAGCACAAAAGAAATATTTATAACGAAACGTGAATACCATTCCACCAACATTTAGCACAACCTTCGTCCACGTTTGTTGAGCGAGGATAACGTCCCGGTGGACGCATACGACTGGACGCGCGGAATCACGCGGTAGTGGACCCGAGGAACCACGGTCACGTGATCCATGATAAAGGGAAGAATAAAGTAAGGAATGATTTTAATACTAATTTTGCTAAAAAAGTTCCACAAATACATTTGCTATTCTTAAACAAAGTTGTTCACAATCTACAGAAAATTACGTAAACGGCTTACATGAACCAAAAGAGACGCCCAATAAAAATAACAGAAATACCATGGGTATTCTTCACGCATCGATTGAGGACATCTGTTCTATTATTTCAAATAAAAACTCTGCTGGAATTGACGGCTTCCAGCTGAAGCATCTTAAAAATAGCAAATTCTATTCTGTTATTTTGATCTCTACACTTGTAAATAAAATTATTGAAACTGAAACATGGCCTGAACGATGAAAATTTCAAATGTTAAGACCTATTTTTAAAAAGGGCTCTAGAGTGGATATGGACAATTACCGACCAATTTCCCTGCTGCCAGCAATAGACAAAATTATTGAGAAATTCTTTGCAAATAGAATCTCAAATTTTCTTGACAAAAATTCTTCTCTGTCAAACAGTTTGGCTTTAGAAGCAATAGAGGCACTAGCGATGCTTTAAAAGCAATTAATAACATTGTTTCTCAAGCCCTGAATGACGGCAAACTAGCTGGTGCTATTCTGATCGACCTTCAAAAATCTTTCGATACTATTGACCAATGGCATTCTTTTTTTATAAATGCAAAAACTTAGGACTTCGTGGTAAAATCCTCAATATTCTTAAAAGCTACATGGGTGATAGTCAAGTATGCACCAGAATTAACAACGAAAATAGCAAATTTTTAAAAGTTGAACATGGGGTACCACAAGGTTCAGTCCTTGGTCCCCTTCTGTTTCTTATTTACATACATGACATCCCAGAATTTGTTAAAAATTGCGAAATTTTTCTCTTTGCTGATGATATTTTTTTACTTGCTAATGACCAGGATATTGAGAACATGATCCACAATTTGCAACATGACTTTAATGCTCTGAATTCTTGGTTCGTATCTAATGAAGTTTTTATTAGTGAAGAGAAAACTCTTTACATCACTGTAAAATCACCACATGCTCAAAAAGTTGTTGAGAAAAACCTCTTTCTTCATACTAAATTTTGTACAAACAGTAACTGCATGAATACATGTAGAGTGATCAAAAGTGAAGCTATTTATCTGGGCTTCTAAATTGACTCACAGTGGACGTACAAAAAGCAGATTGAGAAACTCATTAAAAACTTAGGAAACTTGCACAAAAAATTAAAAAAAATTATCTACTATGCTTGGATAGAAAGTCAAATTAGATATGGCATTGAAATTTATGACTTTGCCGCTGACTGCCACCTAAACCGACTACAAAAATTACAAAATAGAATTATAAAAATTTTGTTCAATGAATATGGAAATTTAAAAACTAAGGATGTTTATAGGAAAACTGAAATTCTTAAAATAAGACAGCTGAGAGATTTTGTAGTTGTTCTAAAAAATTATTTTAATGATGAATATAAAATCAGTCCAAACACCAAAAATGCTTATCTGGGAAAAACAACTTACCGATATGAGGGCTGGTGCCCTTTGTGAGGAACCATTACGATAAAAAAACCAACAGCTACAAAATCCCTTAAGTCTTCAATGAAATTCCATTGCGACTGCTTCAACTTAATAAATTATCAACCATTAGAAAGCATCTAACTGCTTACTTTTTAGACCAACAACTTATAGATTATCTTTTCTTTGTTTATATGATACGGCTTTTTAGCATGTTATTGTTTCCGATAACGTTTAATTTTGTTTACAATATTATCTCTAATAGAGATAGTTTGTACCTTCTCAGAATGTTGTTTCTGATTTTTGTGGGGCGTCGGACGAGCGTCTAACTGGAAAATCGTCTAATGGGATAATTGTCTAAAATCTGCATAAATAAAAAATCTAGAAAATCGTCTAATGGAAAATCATCTAAACGGAATATCGTATAATGGATAATCGCATAATGGATAAACGTCTAACTGGATAAACGTCTAACTACGGTTTCTGGTGTTATATGTATAGCCGCAGCGAGCGTGGCAGCGCGAGTGAGGCAGGGACATTAGACGATTTTCCTTTATACGAATTGCCTGTTAGATGACTTTCCGTTATACTGTTTATACGGTATAATTTCTTCCAGTTATGCGGTTTTCCAGTTAGACGATTATCCCTCGCCCCATTTTTTTTGGTGGGCGGGGGGGGGGGGGGATTTCTTCCTTATATGGCCCTGATACTGTTAATAATGTTTTATTGATATTGTTAGCTTTGTTATATTTTGATTTTTGTGGTGATATCAGTTGCAAGTGTAATGTCTAACCATGTTCCTGCCTTGCTTTCAAACTGTC
Organism: Lithobius niger; assembly: GCA_023313725.1. Taxonomy (NCBI): domain Eukaryota; kingdom Metazoa; phylum Arthropoda; class Chilopoda; order Lithobiomorpha; family Lithobiidae; genus Lithobius; species Lithobius niger. The sequence continues at coordinate 140,088 of JAHWFP010179336.1, read as the reverse complement.
TCAGTGTCTAAACGGTAATTATATAGAACAACGCCTTTTCAAGCTATCGACATAATTCTACTACCTGTCGATTCCTTTCGTCGTTGCGGTTCAGAAAATCATAACGAAAACTTCCCAAACGCTTTTTTTCTTTTATAAAATAAGTTTTAAAACACGTTAAAACGCTATTGACAACCGTGGTTAGGCCACCATAACGCGTGACGATGGGATCGCAACAAGAAAACCTGATTTCGACCAGAACATTTGTAAACGGAAATTATCTTGTTCATTTGCGTCGGCATGGCTGAAGCGGTGATTTGTGATGGATGCAAAATGTCGTTCTATTTCTATATCAATATTTCTTTACAGTGTGAAACATCGTCCGCAGGGGCACGCTTCGCGCGCACTATTATATACATCGAGAATTTGTGTAATCCGAAATAGTATGACGCAAGCATTTGTGAAACAACCAAGTGTCATAATTTGTTCCTTGTTCCATAAATGCTTGCGTCATTCTATTTCTGATTAGACAAATTCTCGATGTATATAATAGTGCGCGCGATGCGCGCCCCTGCGGATGGCATTTCATACTGGAAAAAAATTGTCCCGGAAAGGATATAATTTCCGTTTACTAATGTTCTGGTCGAAATCAGGTTTTCTTGTTGCGCTCCCATCGTCACGCGTTATGGTGGCCTAACCACGGTTGTCAATAGCGTTTTAACGTGTTTTAAAACTTATTTTATAAAAGAAAAAGGCGTTTGCGCAAGTTTTCGTTATGATTTTTGAGCCACAACGACGAAAGGAATCGAAAGGTAGTTGAATTATGTCGATAGCTTGAAAAGGCGCTGTTGTGTATAATTACCGTTTAAACACCATATTCCTGTTTTTTTCCTCGCACCATGTCCTTACATATTTTTATGTTGTCATCCGGCACACACAAGTTCATACAGAACTTCGGGCCGATTGCTGAATAAACTTATTATTATATTATTCGTAAGGCAGTAGGAACGTCGCCGAGCCGGGACTCTAGCATATGGGACCTGGTTCCTGGCAACGGAACTTTTGAAGAATGGACCTCGGTTTCAATTTTAATAATTAGTACCGTCAAATCTTGACTATTATTTGCTGCCGGAACCTTATCTTAATGCAAGGGCTTGAGACATCCAGACCACCACGTCCATTATGACGTTAGCCTGCTTGCGTCCGTTTCCATGGAAAGCAGCCAATGTCTGCGCATGCGTAAAGTAAATTAGTTGGTATACCGATCGTCATTGAAAAGGAGGAGTATCGTGCCGACTTCGCTTGCTATCTTACAGAAGCTTGGTTCGTAGAAACCAAGATTCTAAAACGTTCAAAAAATGAAGCATTCATTGATCACCAGGGTTGGCTAGGTATTTACCAGGGGTGGTTTTTACCGCTCCGGGATAAACTACTTTTTCCCAGTTATTCCCAGTTAAAGACAAAAATAGGTGTATCACGTGCAAAATATAATTAAAAGTCGTGTCTTCAATTCAAAAGATTAGATTCAAAATATGTTTGCTGATGCAACGTTTACATAGGAAAATGAACATAATTGTGTGTTATAAGTACAAAAATTACAATTGAAATGCTAAAAATTCTCATAATGAAAGTTTGTATGTGTAGTTTCACTGCATTCTGTTACTTGAATTTTCGTTTCAAATAGAATTTCTAAGTACTACTATTACTGTTAATGAGCACTTAGGCTCCAAACTTTAAAAAATGCATGTAATAAAAAAAATAATTATAAAAAATAACATTTTTCCCACTTAGCTGGTATTTACCAGTTTTTTACCGGTGCCCTGTCCAAAACTAGTTTTTCCCGGGAACTTGCCAACCCTGTTGATCAAGACTTTTCACGCAGGTGAATGATACAGCTTAAATCGATTTTAAACGGTTTTATTTTTATCATTGATTAACACGGAAGGTCAATGGTATAGAAGATGTACCAGCACCCCCTTGGATATCAGCGTCATTGTGAAAATGATCGACTGCTGACTGCTGTGATACAATGTGTTCAGCAGTCTCTTCAGAATAATTACCAAACTTTTCTGAAGAACTCCAGCGTTCGAACTACCTTTAATTTGCAATTTTTATTGAATTTTCTTCTTTAAATTTATACATAGATATCTTCGTCTCATTCATAAACCTCTTAATAGCTGCTTGTCAGTCACGTCGTTTAGGATCATCCTTAATTTCCCTCGTAATGTTATTACCGTGCTGTCTTGTATACAATCTGAGGGTGTAGCGTATCGTCCGTTTATGTTTCCTTCAACAACCAACCATAATAACGGTTGGTTTTTTTTTTTAAAGGAATCGGTTCAGGACGACCGTTTACACGACGCCACGCGCGTCTGCGAGGGTGATCCCGAACCTACTTGGGCCTTCGTGCGCGGCCAACTAAAAGCAACTCTTATTATGAGGCCAGTAGTTGTAACTTGTTTCGCTAAACAATTTACTTAAAATGCCGAGGCAGTTTATTTAAGTTCTCCACAAGCTTTGATGAGGGCCCCTCAGCGCGCGTTATCGTTAGTTGTAAACGCAGAAACAAACAGCTTACGGGCAACACAACGCAACCGAATAGAAACTCAATCGACTAAGGAGTGCGACGAAAGATGGTGAAAGTGTATGGCAAAACAAGTTCAATGTAGGCATCAAAGGACCTTGTTACAATAACAGCGTACTGGTTTGTAGACCTGCCATGCCACCGGAAATGTGTTGTAAATTGAAGGCCTTCGCTAAACAAGTGCGTGTAATTTCCCCAAAGATGGCGCCGACCGGCCGCTTCCAGAGATCTTTTTTTTTCCTTTTCTTTCTGTTTTAGGGGTTTAAGAAGTGTTCCTGGTTGCGTTTTACTTTTTCATACAATCGTTTCAAGTCCCGGCAAGGAATGTGTGGCGTGTGAATGTGCGTTTCTGAGGCCGATGTCCAGGTAAGCTAGGGCCCCATCTCCATTCCAATCCACCGTGATTATGCTGCCCAAGAAAAACAATGATAAAAAACGGTTTTGAAAATACGAAATGATTTCGACGCGACGAAGGTTGATCTCCCAGTACAGATGCCATCAACAAATTCAAAAGTTTATTTATTTATTTTTTTATTGTAAAGGGTAAATCTTGGAATAGATATAGATTAGAAAGGTAACTAGATATCTCATCTTACCTTTTTCAGTTCTACAGTGTTCGTAAATATTTTTTTTTTTACACGGACCTGCCGGATTCGAGGCGTCCTTCGGATCGTAGCCATCATTCGGATCACATTAATTTTGGGGCGGCCAGGTTTCGGTTACCCGGATAAGTTTTTACGTGCGGGTTTCTGATATTATGTAATTAGCCGCAGCGAGCGTGACAGCGCGAGAGAGGAACGGAATTTGGAAAAATACGAAAAATTCTTTGGATCTGGAAGTCTGTGTAAAAAAATTATATGCATGTGGGGCCCCAGGGGTGTGGGGGGGAGGAGTAGTGTTAAACTGAGATTTTCAATTGGAACCCCGTTTCGGGGCCTTTTTATAACCTATATTAAGCCATGCAATTTAAAATCGGTTCATTGGTTTGATATCTAAATGAGAGCAAAAATCCCAACAACAATAATAAAGTCAACAACAAGAATATTGCAGTCCATTAAAATACATTTCAAAACGCACTGGTACTTGTTAATATCAACATTGTAAGGTATAAAAATTTAAAATCGTTTCAATGGCTCGATCTCTTGGTGATAGAAATTTATACAACACCAAGTATAGTGTAGTCACCTTGAAAAGCTGTTGCAAGAACCTGGGCGTTGTTAATACGTACATTTTAAGCTATAAACATTTTAAATCGGTTCATTGGTTCGATCTGTAAGTGAGAGCAACATTGCACTAACAAGAATAACGACAACAACAACAACAACAACAACAACAACAAGAATGTAACATTAAAATAACTATTACAATAACTGAGCCTTATTCGTACTTAAATTTTAAAGGTACATTCCGCCTGCCTTGTAACAGCCACACGCAGATCGCCATACGCACATGTTACCATCGCACCGTTTTACGAGACTCGGCGTAGTAATACAAGACCAACTGAGATAGTAGAGCACGCGGCTACTATCTCAGTTGGCCTTGGGCTTAGTAGACGAAACAGCATGAACGCAAGAATTGTGTCGTTGCACCGGAAAGATTTTCGTATTTTAACATCACACTTTATAATTTCTTAGGCTAGTATCTTATAATTATTCTTCGGCGATCTATTGGCATAAATAATTGTTTTTTTTACTACGTTAGTCTTTTAGATTTATGATCACATGGCAATTATTAGCAAACGATTAAAAATTAGTACACGTAAACACACGGGTGAAACGTCATGGTTACTGCAAGGTAAATGTTAGCAGGGTGCTATTTTAAATTACTTGCCTAATATTCAACAGAAATTCTCCTAGACGCCACGTTTTAAAACGGATTTTTAGCAAGGGAAAGACTAAACGGTTAGTAAATAGAACTTTGGGGCCGTTCTTGATGTGGAGGTTCGAGAAAAATGGCTTTGGGAGGAATATACCTTTAAGCTATTAAAACTGAAAATCGGTTCTTTTGTTTGATGGCCAGGTGATGGCAAAGAGTCCCTAAAACAGCAACAAAACAAGAAATGGCCATTCTGATGCTGCCGAACGGTTCGATTGTTGTCGGTAAAATTTGTAATGCAGTGAAATAGTTACGACACGATCCCAGATACCGAATTTAGTTGGTCTGTGTTAATTCCGGGGGAAACTGTAGGGTTTCAAAATTTGACGGCTAACACGAAGTTTTATACTGACAAGCAGATTTTATGCTGACATAACGACTGATAAGCTGTACGCAACATTTTCAATTTTTTTTAAAGCAATACTTGAAATAGCCTACAATTTACTGAAACAAGTGTAACCGACCCGAATACCTAACTTCTGGTTTTTTTCCTTGATTATAATGCCAAAGAAAATGTTTCAAATATCAATCGATCTATGAGCTGAGATATACAGTATAATCGTTAAGCAATCACATATCGTGTACATGTAAAATATGAGGCCAAAGAAAAGATAGTAGTTTCGGTTACACCATCTCTGGACCACATAAAGACAATTTTTCTGGGAATTTCCTTATACGTGCTACAATCGGCACCGATCATGAACTCATTTTAAGGCCTTTTCTTCCCGAATGCACAGCGGGTGGAACGGCTACAGTTAAATAGTTCCTGACTACAACGGAACATGATAGGCTATTCTCATATCAAATTATTATTAATGTGTAGTTTTTAAGCTTTTCGCATTACTCAATTCTGATAAAAACAACGAAGCTAGGTCTGTATAATTTGGTAGCTTTGCAATACAATTTTGTAGTTTAGAAAAACTGCCAGGTACGCTACCAAATCCTGATAAAATAAATTGTTGGATTCGTCAGAAATGTACTGCTCTCTGAAGATAACCTAATTTCGTCATCGTCTCATGAATTTAATGCACCAAAGCTCCGTTTCATGAAATTTCAATCAAATTAAAATAAAACTGAATGTTATTGTGTCCCAAACAGGGAAACATACAGACACATCAGACAAACAGACAATCGTGGAGATGCTTTACACGTATTAGTGCGACTATGACGGCTTACATGTCTTTTTCTTGTATCTGTTTCGTTTAGACCCTTACGTGTTTCGTTTTTAAAGGCTTACATCCGTAGTTTATACACTTAATTATGAATTAAAAGAAGGAAACGACAAGTATGATTTTTTTAAAATTTAATTGGTTTTTGACTTGGTTCGAGCTGTCATGCAAAATTATAGTAATCCATTAAATTTATTTATTTGTATATTTAATTAATAACAAAAATTGAGACAGTTGAGGCAATTGCGAAAACGCAAGTGAAACACAAGTGAAAAGACAAATATTATTTTAAAAACATGAGGGGAAAAACCCTGAAAAAGGTACACATCATCTGAACATGTGTACGAAGCCGGAAAAATTAAGTAGTGGAAAAAAAGCTTAATTCATGCTTAAATACGAATATTTCTTTTCGTTTTCTTTTTTTGATTCATACAATATTAGAATATTGAGAGGAATTTTTATATAGCCTATATACCAAAACAACAATTAAAAACCATACCAAAACTTTACGTCATCATTAGGCTAATACAGTTCTAATCCAATTTTGAAAGTTAAAGTTTTGAAAGCTTAAAGGTTAAAATTTAATATCACGTTTAACGGGTAATTTGTATACATTAAACTTTTAATGTTTGTTCATAATGGGCCAAACGTTAGAATCGAAGATGAACAAAATAACTTTTAGACATTAGCTTTATTTTTTTAACTGAATAAATTTATTAAAATACTTGCAATCTTTTTCAATTCTATATTTTTTTATATACAGTCGTTTAAAAACGGTCGTTTATTGCAATTCAAAATTGTAAACAGCCTAAATTCCTTTAAAATTATTTGAACTATCACTGCGATTTCAAAGAACTTCTGGAAGATGAATTAGGCCTTCAAGACATGCGGGTTAACAACCTCAAATGGCTAGACACACAACCATTCCTTCTCTTTATCCTGATAAGAAGCCATTTTTGTAACACATATAGGCCTATAACTAAACCCTACACTTTTAATTTCTTCTAGTCAAGCCAGTCAGTGGTTCCTTCATTTCTTAAATTATTATCGCTTGTCACATCTCATTTCATCAGAGGAAGCTGATGGGATAAGGTTAGCTGAGAAGGAACAACCACGGAGGGGAAGCTGGCTGTTAATTTTTTGCTTCCTGGCAACGCTATAGATGAAGGCGTCATGTTTTCTCGTAGTGGGCCATTATAAGCCCAACCGCAAGCCTAACGCTTCGGCGGGGAAAATGGTCTCGGCGGCCGCGGTGGTCGCTGGCTGGGGCCTCGGCATGGGCGTCTTGTTTTCTCCCGTTCAACCGTAGCGTTCTTGGGAATTCGAGGAAATCCTAGACTGACCAGCTTTCTTCTGTGATTTAGGAAGGGCTGCAAGATTGTAATAGAGCTAGAAGGCGTCTGGATTTGGGGTTGTTACTTGCAGGAAGACATTTGGTTTACTGTTTTTTAAAAAAGGGTAGGCGCATAGAGATACAGTGGGGTGATCTGTATCTTTGTTGAACCTTTTTCTAAAGTCTGGACTAAGAAAAGCTGAAGCACTGTGGAGCACCATTGATTCTAAATTTGTATGGCTTAAAAATAGTAAAACGTACCCGCGAACGAACCGTACATGCGACCTTTCCAATACTTTTTTTTACTTTGCATAAAGCTGGTTCAATGGCGTTACTAGTGGGGAGGGAGGGGGGGGGAGGCAAAGGAGCGATTCGCCCCCCTCTGTAAGATTTGAAGGCTTATTCGGTAAATTGGCCAACTTACTTTTTGCATAGCTGAAAAAAACCTTGACTATCCTGAAGACGCATTTTATTTATAAAAAAATAAGTCTCTAGTATGAAAACCTAAAAGATTTACATTACACATTTTTGTATGGGTATAATGCAATCAGCAAAACTGATTTTATAAGAATATTTCCAACGGCACTTTACAATGCCGGAAAATAGCAAAAATGCATCAGCTTCCGCTTTCCAGACCCTGCTGGGGGAGCTCGCAGCACTCCCCCAGAGCCCATAGCTTATGTTGGTTTCTCCCTCCACACCATTCCGATCAATGGTTAGTGTTGCCCCCTCAGTACAAAACCCTACGCTACTGAGGTTGCTTACTGCACTACGTTATTTCTAGTGTATGATTTTCGCTGTCTGGCTTGTCCGGCTGTCCGTTCTTTTCTTTAAATTTACGAGTTATTTAAAATACAGTTAGGTTAACACACTCAACGATATCCAGCTGCAAGAAATGAAAAGGAAGAAATTCTTTCAGTTTGTTGTGCAAAATAATGCTCGCAAAAGATTTGAATTGTTCTTTTCGCGTTACGACAGTTCAGCCATGAGTTTTTTTATTGAATTTTTTTAGCCACCCCCTGGATTTTCGGGACGAAAAGGGCCTTGCATCTCGTGCTCATGTCGACTGTGGCATGTCAAAGTTCCTCGGTTTTTCACTTGGATTTCTCCAGCTAAATTTTCCCCGGCTCTCATCGTCTCGAGTGCGGTAGAAAACCCAGTTTGGATTCGGTTACTATATGTCCTCAGCGGGTAGCTAGAACTTAAATAAATTAAAAAAAAAAAAACAGATGTCGGAATAGAATGACGATTTGGATTAATAGACTGCGAATCACAAAAACACCACCAAGATGTTTGTAAATTTTACTCGTCAAATAAATTAAATACGCCGAAAGAAAAAGATCGTTTTTCACTCAGTGGGACGTCGGTAAAAGTCTCCTCCAGTGATAAAAGCCTACTGTTTATATGTCCGACGAAGCAATTACTTTATAACTATTTCAGCAGACCTATTACATATTTAAAAAAAAAAGGACTTAAAAAGAAGACTAACCCCTCCGTTCGCCATATCAAATGTTTTCCAACATCTAAAATTACAGTTTCGTTCTCGTTTTCACATGTTTTTTTTTTCCAGATATCAACCGTTCTAGATTTAGAGCCACGTCGGGTTCGCTGCGAATAGTCCACTCCAAATATTAAATACGGACACCGAGTTCTGCGTTTTAAAAAAAAAATAAAAAAAAATAAAAAAAAGCAAATTACTTGTTTTCAATCACGATGGAATTTCAACGAAAGCAAAAAAAGAAGGAAGGGGCCGGGGGAGATTAATTGGCCGTTTCTCTCTGGATCAAAGGAGTGTTTGTTGGCGTGTTAAGCGAGGCAGGTCCCGGCTTATCTCCTTAGAAACGCTAAACTATCTTCCCACAACGCCTACCGTGCATGCAGGAAAGCTCACGCATCGGGAGAATTGCATCGGGCAGCGAACGCCACTCTCAGTGGCCTGAACGCAAGTCGGTAAGGAAAAAAATTTTGTTTCTTTCTTTTTAATATGGGGAGTGGAGTCTTGAGTTCCTACCGAACGCAAAGTCCAACCAGCCAGCCAGGACCATGCCATGAGGGGAAAATTGGGCAACGGCTCCCCTCCCAGAAACGGCAAAAAGGGGGAACAAAAAAAAAACATATTTTTTTTTTAATACAACTCATTTTAAAAAAAGCCTTCAATCCGTTCAATGACTCTTAAACAGCTTGAGTGTTAAGCAAAAAAACGGAAAGGTTTTAAGTTTAACTTTCAGATTTCAACTAAAAATAGGGCATAATTTTTCTAAGTTGTAGGGCGCCTTATACGCCCTACTCCTTACTCTCCCAGAATTTCGACCTTGCCCGATACTGCATCGGATGCAGTCCCCCCCCCCAACCTGGGTGTGCCAATGATTAAGAAACATGACCTAATATAACACAATACAACCTAACTACGTGCCTGTGAATGTAAAAATATTTAAAAAAAAAAAAAAAAAAAAAGGCTCGTCGTGACATAGCGGGATAGACCCAAATTACATAAATGTCTTGGTTTACGTAATCATACTTCCCCAACCGTGTGACAAATTTAAAGTCATTGGGAAAATAACTTCTAAATCAAGACGAATTACGTACCGTACGACCATTCGTATCACCGTTATTTAAAGTACGTCATAGAATAAAATAAATGCACAGGTGCATTGGCTTATTTCGATTTCATTTAGCGTTGACTCATCATACCGACGAAAACGAGTATTCTTACCTTCCTCTTCGTACGCATCTCTCCCGTCATTGCCGTTTCCCCCTCACAGCTCCGAAATTAATTCATGTTAAACTGTAGCACGTTTTGATAAACCTGTCAGTTAGGACGTTTAAAACCGTCGCAGCTAAAATCGGCGCCATCTTGCGATAATTGCGACTGATAGTTTCTGGTCATTGCGCATGCTCCGTACCTATCTCTTTTCGATTAACTTGGCCATGTTGTAAATTCGGGTAGGAACGCGTCACAATTTCAAAATTGAAAGAGCGATCAGCAGAGCGACCTTCCTTTATTTCGGTCATTTTGCAAGGTACTCTCTGACTGTAGTGCTATCTACGATGCATGTAGTGGCGAATCGTGAACTGAAAATCTTTAAATCAAAAATTTAAAATCGAAACTTCTTTCGTTAGTTACATGACCCTATGGCTTTGTGAATTTAAATTCACAATGCAAAAACCAGAGGCTACGGTCGCGCGCCAATATAAACGTGAAAAATGTCGAAACCGAAGTAACCAGTGTTTGTCTCAATGCTTGAGAGTGCCTGATGAAGCCGGACGAAGATTTATCGAAAATAATTGATAATACTTAGTAGGGTCTTCGTTTTGAAAATGTGCAAAATGAGTGGTGAACATTTTATTAACGATTCTAGAATGTGGTATTCTACAGCGTTAATTTTTTTTTGGGGGGTTTGACTGTTAAGTCTTCAGTTTTTGCGTGAATTTTATGAAATTTATACTTGACCCATAAGTTTAGGTAATGCTTCCAGGTACCAAATTTTATTAAAATTAGATCAGCCGTTCTGAATTTGTTTCGTGCGTGGGGAAACAGAGAGGGACGGATGGACAGTTCAACGCTAATAGGAAATTACCAATTTGCAAAAATCGCTACAAAAAATTGAGTGTGTCAACAAAATTTCGAGTTTCAACTTTTTAAAGCCGACGCTTCGTATTCTTTTTAATTTCTGTGAATCCCTACTGACTTAATTACTAATTACTTACTTGACTGGAAGCCACTACTCTGGTACGATTTTGAACTCAAAACAATATGTAACGGCAAGTTTAACACAGCTTATGATCTACTTATTCAACTGACGAAGAGAAAAAAATAGCTTATTTTTCATAGGTCGGCAGCTTTTTAAAAATTAAGTTAAATGCACGAGAATATTATTGTGCTCACTACAGTTAAAATCACATTCTTATTTTTCAAATTCAATACTCAAAAGGGTCAAAGGGTTTTAGCGAGCGTTAACCGCACCCGGTCATCTGCCCGACGAAGCCCTAAGGACCTATGTCTGCAACATCCGGAATGGATTCTCAGGAGGTCACCCACCCAAGTACCAATCGGGACCAATGCTGCTTAACTTCGGTGATCTGACGAGAACCGGTGTTTCCAGCACTGCAAGGCCGCAATACTCGGATAGAAAATCAACAATCATGCTATATTTACGCTACATCATAGGAGTTGATTGTGTTTTGGTGGATAAGCAACTTGACTAAACCGGAAGTTTAAGAGCGCGGCGTCAAATGACGTACCGCCACGCCAATCGGCACTCGCGGCCGCGCGATCGGAAATTTACACCCAACGCACTAGGTTTAATCCCTCTAAACCATCTTTCAACATGGCGGAGAAAGCAGACGACGCCTAGTATAACGCGGTACTAAACTGGTATAACGGTACTAAATTAGATTTAGTAATTTATTCAATTTTTCTGCTGCTACGACATTTTAACTTGGTTAAACTTACTGTTGTCACAAGAAGATGACTCATTCTACACCGGTTTTCTTGCAAATATCATGCATTCATAAGCACCCCGTCTCGTGTTACAAAAATACGATATTTACTTCCCCAACAATCGGCGTTAAGGTTTCGTTCGACTGTCAAACTTTGTTACAAAACACAATGGCACGTAACGCCTGGCAATATAACAATCTCTTATCTTACCTACGTTTGATACATCATAAACAATGTAGTACAGGGCATATTTCACAGAAAATTCCACCGCCTACGAGCGGATCAACCGCGAATACCTCATGGCGGCTTGGTCAGACGGAAGTAGCAGACGCGCTTTGTATTCTGGGTACATTCGTGAGTCACGCTTGCCATCGAAGACTACGCACTTCGGCTATGCGTTTGAGCTGGGAGTTGCTTATCCATTCAAACACAATCAACTCCTATGGCTACACATACACATAACAAGTAGCAGAATGAAGCATTTTCCCACCAAATTCCTCTATATATACACATTCGTTCTGGAACAACATATAATACTTTATTTAGTGTTTATATAATAATTTTTTTGCTTCAATTTAAATTGATATTTTTTTTAACTTTCCGGTAAATTGTATGAATGCAAGGAATTAGTCTTAGTTTACCATATAGGTTTCGTTAAAGTGGTAGTTTTATTGTTTTATTGTCCGAAATTTGGAAGTCCTTTTAATTTTGTCATGCTTGTTCTTTACACTAGTGTTGGGTGGTATACCGGTTTCGACGGTGTACCGCAGTAGCCAAAATGCAACGGTATCAAATACTTGTTAAAAATTCGGTATTGTTTTAATATGAAAAAAGGCGCTAAAATTATAACCATAGTTCAGTCATTCCTTGTGTTGTAGGGCTCAAAGCAGTGTAATAATCAGTTAAAGATCAACAATGGTAAAATTGGAATTCTAAACAATGCACAAAAGTGGAGCCAAATTTGTGTAACTTGGATGCTACAACCAGCTTACGAACCAACAGAAAAATAAAATTGAGCTCAAAGTTCAGTAGCCTACTTGGTGATTATTTTTTATGTATATTTTTTTGGAGGGGGGGGAGGGGCTACGTAAATGAAATAGATGATTCCATTTCCAACTTAAATTAGTTTGATTTGGCTACTTAAAAAAATACCGTCGGTACCGGAAGTACCACACAATTTTAAGAACCGTTAAATACCGAGTACCGCGGTACCTAGGATGGTACCGGCGCCGTCACAAAAATTTCGGGTACCGCCCAACACTACTTTAAACCAAAATAATGTTTCAAAAGTCCCGTAACATTTAAGATATTGTTCTTCTTCATTAAGTCAATTGTTTTTTTGTTTTTTGTTTTTGTTTTATCTGGGTTTGAAAAGAAAATTTTTTAAATTTTATTTTGTATTTATTATAGTTTGGATAGTACTGTTTTCTTAGTTTTACAGTAAATTTCAATTCCATTTAACTCAACTTTTGATTTCAACTTACGTATCATAAACACCATAAATTATTTTTTTTAATTTTTTAATTTTTTATTTAATATTTTATTTAATATATCCTTACGATGGAACCATTTTGGTGTTATTTGTTTAAGCTTCTTACTAAGTGTATGTAATATCTTCTCCAAACTTCCAATTGCACTCTGAGACATTTTGCAGAGGTGTCGTTTTTAATATAGGAGTATTTTTTTTTTAATATCATTTAGGTCTGAAAACAGTTGCAAAGTAATTTGCATCTTCAATCGATGCATATGGTGTTTTAATGTCAAGCTGTACTGTCTTATCTTCATTAAAATACACTTCGCTAATATACAGATTGCTGCTGTAAAAGATTAGTGGGGTCATTTTGACTGAGCTAGTTTCCTATAGAATTTGATCGCGGCGGGGAATGGAAAAGGGAACCCTGACAAAGCCCTGGCAGTCGGTCCCATCAAGGGTAGTGTGAGGAACTATCCGGCTCCTTCAGCAATTGTGGGACCTATTTCGTACATTATCCCGGCTTCCAGCAATGATCACCTTCAGTATCAGTCATTTTCTGGGGTGGCACGCAGATGAATGTTGTACATCCGGTCATCATACTTCAAAACAAAATAGTTAAAGTGATGGCATTAAAAAAAAAAAAAAAACAACAGACACATCTTTCCCAATTTATCAGCCGCTCGATGTCCTACCACTTTGTCTGCTGTGTGTTTACAGAATTATGTTAGATTTTAGAGGGAAAAAAAACGGTGCTCACGTTCTTTATGCCTTGTCATGACGAATCACTATTTTCAGTTGTGCAACCGAAAGTTTCAAAAGAACGATTACCAAAATCTATAACTTGGCAGCACTTTTCACAACTTTCCTGCTAAGAGTAAGGGCCCATTTACGCAACGACTCGCTTTTGCATTCTCGCAGCTAGAAGCTAGAAATCATCTGAAATTCCAACATGGTGGTGGTTTTAGCTCTGCCGGCTCGTAACGGAAACAACCAGTATGTGAGCTCAGAAGCGAGTGGGAAATTGTTTCGTCAGGAGGGATTCATTATCTTATCGTAACGGATTACACGACTGAAAGAATTTACTCAAACGATGTCGGATTCAGCTAATTCTTGCTATAGCTGCGAGAATTCAAAGGCGAGTCGTTGCGTAAACGCGCCCTAAAGACCCACTACCACATAGCATAGATTAGAAAGTTAGCTAGATATACAGTTTCACTTCTTCCCGTCCTACGCGGACCTCTAGCGGTAGTTGAGGCTACTAATACCTCTGCTAATGCTTTAGACTTCAAAGCAGCAGAAGGCAAAGCATTAGCAGAGGTATTAGTAGCCGCAACTACCGCTAGAGGTCCGCGTAGGACGGGAAGAAGTAAGACGGTATATCTAGTTAACTTTCTAATCTATGCACATAGTGAGCGTCAGGTCTGGCGGTGCGGGAACAAGGCCCCGTTTATGCAACGACTCGCCTTTGCATTCTCGCAGCTAGAAGCTAGAAACCATCTGAAATTCCAACATGGCGGCGGTTTTAGCTCTGCCTGCTCGCAATCGCAACGAAAACAGTCTAAACTCAGAAGAGACTGGGAAAATTATGTCTTTATCTTATTGTTAGGGATTATAAGACTGCATCAGTACAACCATTTACTCAAGAGTGTCGAATTTAGGTAATCCAGGTAGCGTTACCATGGCAACGACACCTTTGCCATCGCGATTAAGTTCTTGCTGCGAGAATTCAAAGGCGAGTCGTGTGTTAACGCATCCTAAGCCTCTTTTAGACTCAGCGGATTGTGCTTTTGACTGAGCTTTTGTCGACTGAGATGAGTAAATTGACTTACTTATTTACTAGAAATAAAATCCGCCGAACGTTACAACATTCTGAAAAGTGATGGATTCCATGAGTCGACGATGAAGACATCCAGGAATCGCGAAACACGACTTTTAAGCGATTTGGATAACGAGTTCGATTTATTCAAAATAGCAGACAAGTATAAAAGTGCGTGTCGATATCGCGGTAATTTGAGACCTGCTTACTGTTATCGAATCGATTCAACACCTCTTTGAATACGGATGCCAGTTCGTACAATTCGTGCGCCAGTAATTCCTAACAATTATGTTAACAATTTTTATAAGAATTACAAATTTACGTGGTCAAGGATTTGGATGCAGGGATTGGTTTCGCATTGTTTTAAGTTCGTTAAGCTGTGTCATTTCAGAACTAATTTTGCAAATACCTATTTTAAAGACCGCGTCAAACATGGCATCGAAGTAAGACTCCGATACTTGCAGTTTATCGAAAAATATCAAACCTATGGAGTGGTATCGGATCAAATACTTGGGGGAGGGAGGGGGCACATTGGAAGATTGTCGCGCTCCCAGCCGAAGCCATGGCGCCAGAACGCGAGAGGCAACATTTTGCTAGATAATTCGAGTAGAAAATTCCTAGGATATTTTACATGCCACAATTGATACGATCACGAGGCATCATAGGACCTTTTTCTTCCAGAAAATACAAGGAGTGACTCGGAGTGACTGACGCAGCTCGTACCAAGGGTTTCTAACCAAGGGTTGCTAACCAACAACCTTCCATGTCCCATGGGGAAGGGGATTAACCCCTTCCGCCTCCCCTCCCTCAGCCCCTGGGTGTGCCACTCGTTAGTCCTGTAATCTACCTCTTACGACCGACAAAAATCAGGGAAAATTTCAGTATTGGTCTGGAAAACATGGAAAAAATCAGGTACGTAATTTCATCTTGGGCTTCTGAACGCCACGTGATATAGGTATGAACTCGGTTGCAATTGTGTCCCAAAAAAACCAAAAAAAACTAATCGGATGGGCTACTTGAAGCATGGCGAACGTAGTGTTAAATCACCAACGATAGCAAATTTCTTAAATATTTTTCCTTTGATTTACAACGATTTGCCTGTCGTAGTACCCAAGGACCGATAGTAACTATTGACAAATTTACAACCAATGAGAGATTTAAGTAATGTTGCCTTTCCGGTGCCACATAATTATATCCTTGGCAGAAGTCGGAAACAACTAAATTAGACTAGGGGAAGCCAAAGAAACCCAATCAATGTTAAACTACGGCCGTCGTCACTTAGGGTGGCCCCCGCACTTAAACCATGCGCAATGGCTGTTTGCCGTGACGTCACCATGAGTTGGCCAATGACGAACGAGAACAACGGATGTTTGGCCGTCTGATTGAACTAGCCCAGTCACGTGATATGCACGTCACAGCAAACAGCCATGGCACGTGGTATAGGGTGGTTGTAATACGAAGCGTCGCGAGACGTCGCATCTGGTGGAGAAACCCCCGTCACACGAAACTAGAAGGAGCTTCGCTTTTTTTGTCGGGAGACGCCTAAAGACGTCCCAAGACAACGTCACATCCGGTGTGTGGCGCTCAGCTCGTTCCTATGGTTTTGGAGACGTCTGCAGTATGCTGAGACAGGTTTCAACAAAATGACCTGTCGTGAGACGTTTCGTAGATTTTGGTGTGCGGCCACCCATACGCTGTTGGCGTAGGCTAATGGAGCGGACGCCGCTTTATTTGCTATTCGGTTGGGTTTCCCTTCTCCCTCTTCCAAACATTTTATTTTCCAATTCAGACTGCTGAAAATTTCCGTGAAATGAGCGTGTGACGTAGTTGTAATCCTGCACCCAAAACCAAAACTGGTGTAAGGAAGTCGTCAAGTTTCCAAAAGGGGTCGGCCCTTGAAAGAAGTGACATCGTTCAACCAAGGAAACGCTATCAAGATAGCTAGCTACTTAGCCAGACGGTGTCATGAATACATTATTGCTGATTTTGTTGTCTATGGATGGTGAACACTCATCCTTTAACTGCTGATTTTTCTACCCAAGCCGATCATTAAAGTTGATACCAAACCCGAGTCCGGTACCAATTCCGGTAATCGAAACCAGTTTTTCCTAATTAATTAAAACTGTAAGGGCACGTTTATGCACCGACTCACCTTTGCATTCTCGCAGCTAGAACTCAATCGCGATGGCAAAGGTGGCATTGCCATGGTAACAACGCTAAACGGCTTAGCTAAATCCGACATCGTTTGAGTAAATACTTGCAGTCTTATAATCCGTGCCAATAATATAAAGAATCCCTCATGACGAAACAATTTTCCCAAATGCTTCTGAACTCACGTTATTTGCTGTTTTCGTTGCGAGGCGGCAGACATAAAACCGCCGCCATGTTGGAATTTGACATGATTTCTAGCTTCTAGCTGCGAGAATGCAAAAGCGAGTGGTTGCATAAACGTGCCCTAATACTGTTTCGCGATAATATAAATCCAGATTTAAATCAACAATTTTACTCTTCCTTTAAATTTTAATTGATTACACCCTACAAACTTTCCGGTTTAGGTTTAGTTTCTCTTATGATCTGCACAGCTGTTTATGGCAACAGCCCCTTATGTTTGGACTACGGCGAGGTTGTTGTCACCATTTGGATATATTCACACAAAAATAGGCAACTGCCAGGTACAGTCTGGCTCGTAGACTAAATTTAAGATTCTGCTGAAAGTACTGAACCAAAAAAAATGACGTCGCATAGCAATGACTGATCAATCGTCAACATGAAGTTAAAGCAATTTTTTTTACCAGTTATCTTATGGCCTGCTAAATATTTAAATCTGAATCGGCTGTAAAGTTTATTTAAACTGACCTGAGTATTCGAAAGAGAAATTCAAAATTTGGTAAACTCTAAGAATGTAATTTCTAGTAGGCATCATCTATGTAAACGTGCACCAAAATGATATCTATGAACAACCCAAGTAAAAAAAAACTCTTTGGTAAAAAAAAAAATATTAATTTAAATAAAAAAAATCCGATATAAATCAAAAAATCCGATTTAAATAAAAAAAATCCGATTTAAATCAAAATAATCAGATTTTTTAAAAAAAAATCATGATTTTTATCCACCCTGGTTTTACCTCAACTTTCCACGTTAAAGTCGAAATTTTGACGCTTAATTAATATCTCCGCCATCTGTGACTATTTTTCGATTAAATTTGATAGGCTATGTAAGCTTTGTTGGACTTGGTCAACAAGCGTACCAAAATTCATTAAAAATCCAGAAAATCGGAGATATGGACCTGAGCTGAAACGATGTAATTCGTTTTTGGCAATTGTTCTTGTTGTTGGCACGACACGTTTCTATATACGCTCTCTACACATCAAACTATTTGTTCTATTAATGCTAGATTTTTGCTCATTTTAAAGGTATTGCTTTTAAAGGTATTGGTTAGGGAGCTCTAAATGTTTAGATTGATTGTTTTACATTGTTTTAAACATTGTTATTATGCAACAATGCCAATTAGCAAACGCCAGCTGCAAGAAACAAAACATTAACGAAACGAAACAGCTGTATAGATACAAAACATTTAAACAAGCTAATGTGAACAGCATGAAAAGCCAAAGTAGCACGATCAGTAGAAAACAAAAACGAACTCGTTTGATGCTTAAGGGGGGGGGGATTGAGGCTTAATGGCGCGTCGACAGCTTGGTGATGCTTAAGGTAAGGTTTAACTGATCCGAAGTCATTACAGCAAAGGAACGCAAATAAACTTTCCTAGAAAGGTTTCGGATACTGCAGTGTTGCTGTACTGTTTAGTTCACGTGAAATCTTACTGCTGTAGGCAAATGTTTTTACCATTTTTACTTTTGCACACGATAGATCAGCTAATGATTGTAACATTCTACTTGGCTAAACGACATCGCTGCCAAATGTTTTAAAAAATGTCTCAGTGTGCTTAGCACAGCTCTACAGGTATAATTCAGGGTTCGTGCGAGTCTTTGAAAACCTAAAAACGCCTCGGAAAGTAATCATGAAATTCCGTGTCTGGAAAAGTACGTGAAAACCTTGAAAAATTATCGTCAGTAGGGTGATGAACGGAAAATACACGACAGTGACTGAAGAACATTGAAAAATGCAGAAAAGGGTTCAGTAAGCTAGTGTGTAAGCCTTACATTTTTCTTCCTTTATTTGGGCATGAAAATTTTTGAAATTTAGGCTCTGACTTTAATTGTATCTACGTGTATAATGCTTGTATCTACGTGTATAATGCAGTAAGGTTTCACATGGACTAAACAGTACAGCAACACTGCAGTACCGTATCTGAAACCTTATACGAAAGTTTATTTGTGGTCCTTTGGTGTATTGACTTCGGATCAGTTAAACCATATCCACCCAAAACCAAAACTGGTACAAAAACCCGCCAAGTTTCCAAAAACGATCGGCCTTTGAAGGTAGTGATATCATTCAACCAAGGAAAGGCCGCCAAGGTCAATCTTATTAGCCAAGTTAATCGCATCGACTAATAGTTCGAAAGTTAAATGAAAACTTGAAGATTGCTACTCGCTGTAGCAATCTTCAAGTTTTAGTAGCAATCTTCAAGTTTTCATTTAACGTCCAAAGTATTATTGGGTGCGATTAACTTGGCTAATATGATTGACCTCGGCGGCCTTTCCTTGGTTGAATGATATCACTACCTTCAAAGGCCGATCGTTTTTGGAAACTTGGCGGGTTTTTCTACCGGTTTTGGTTTTGGGTGGATATCACAACTTTCATAGGACTGTGAACGTACACAAGGATACACCGTTTTATCTTCATCTGTAGCTTTTTTCTAGAGGAATTTTATTTCTATAAATTTTCACTTTTCGAATTTTCAAATTTACCATTGCCAATTAGCCGTTAGATTAAAATTGCAAAATTTAAAATTGCCACGGCTTAATTTATTGTATGACCACTCTTCACTTGCTTAAACCATACCTTAAGCATCAAACGAGTGCGTTTTTGTTTTCTCACTCTAAGAGTGTGGCACACATGGTAACAAATAGGTGGCTCACTAAGCAACAGGGGACCTTTTTTTGCAGTGGTTTGGTTTGGTTTTCTTACGGAGCACGAACCCAAACTGGATTATCTGCAATACGAAGATGAGAGGAATTTTGCTGGAGACAAAGAAGCGGCGTAGAAAACAAAATGCAGATCACGAGCACAGGATCCAATCAAGTAGGGAAAACCAAGGAAATTTTTTTTAAGAAGTGGGTCTTGGTAATGTGCTAAGTCTGCTGGTTAATCTAGACACATGCTAGTGTGTCACCAGAAAGTAGATGATCCGCCAGAAAGTAGATGAGATTGTATATTGATTGTTATTGTTACGGTTTTTGTTGAATTTTACATGAACCCGACTACACACGCTGAATTATCAATGTGCAAATTTATAGACATAAAATTTCTCCAGGAAAAAAATGTGGCGATGAAGATAAGACGGTGTGACCTTTGGTACGTTCAGTCTTATGAAAGTTGTGATATCCATCCAAAACCAAAACTGGATAAGAGAAGCCACCCACCAAGTTACCGACCTGAGTCGGCCTTCGAACGTCCAGTGATATCATTCAACCAGGGAAAGGCCGTCAAGGTTAATCCTATTAGCCTGCCACTTGGCGCATTGCCCTCTTCTTTAATTTTTTTTGAGCCAGATTATGATTATCTACAAATACGACGAATTTAATAAATGTCAGTGTGAGAGCTATAGAATTGTACAGTTCTAAGTCCAACATATTTCAGCAGTCTATGAAAGTTGGGCAGACAAAGAAATTGAAGAGGGCAGTGCACCAAGTTTGCAGACTATTAGAATTAACCTTGGTGGCCTTTCCCTGTTCGAGTGATATCACTACTTTCAAAGGCCGACCCTTTTTGGAAACTTGGTGGCTTCTCTTACACCAGTTTTGGTTTTGAATCAGGATTCAATTTAGTGAAAAGGCCTGCGTGTAGATAGTTGTTACTTTTACTCTTTTCAAGTAGAAATTTAACGTTAACTCAGAAGAGCACATGCTCGCATGCACGTGTTAAAGATATATAAGAAGTTAATAAATAAATAAATAAATAAATTGATCGTTGCCCATTGTTGCAAATTATCCAGTGTAAAATGAAACGAAAAGCATGACAACGAATTCGTTTGATGTTAAAGGTAAGGTTCTACTAAACCAAAGTCAAAACTGTAAAGGAACACAAATATGCTTTCTTGTGAGTATCGCAGTGTTGCTGTAGTGTTTAGTCCGCGTGAAACCTTAGTGCTGTATTCAACAATTAGATAAGTAAATAAAATAAAAAGCCTTGCAATTGCCATTAAGAAAACATCGGTTATTTAAAAAAAGGACTGGGAAGAATCGGTTATCTAATATTTAATTACGGGAGTTTTTATAATACAATATAGATGAAATTCGAGTGCAACTTTCAAAAAAAAAATCATCTTTGTCTTTAGTTGAGAAAAGAACATTGAAAAATAACTAGTTAATTTAGGTGCGTAAGTAACTCGAAAAGTAAATTAATAAAAAGTAACTCACAATTTGAAACAGTAACTTGAAGTAATTAAAAAGTAACTAGGTAATTTAGGTGTGTCATAAATAACTGTAAATAGAAAAAATAAAACGAAGTAACAGAAAAGTAATTAGTCATTTACCCGCGTAGGCAACTATATGTAATTGAAATATTTACTTCAAGTAGAAAAGCAACGTCAATTTAGGTGCATAAGTTACTACTAGTAACTTGAAAAGTAACTTTTAGTACGGTAATTTTACGTTAGTCAGTACGGTAACCAGTTAATGTAAGTGTTTAAGTAGTAGTAATTGAAAAGTAACTTTAAAAGTAACTAACTATAGTAAAAAAGTGTGTAAAAAAATTATAAACACATTTTATAATTACCTTAAAAAAATAAGTTAAAAAACACAGAAAAGCGTTTTGCAAATAGCATAGGCTGAGAAAAAACCTTCAAACGGCACCAGTACCATTTAATTTAGAGCACTTTATAAACATGCTTAAAACACATGTAATGACAAATGTGTTCAAAATGAAACAATACAGCAGTGTTTTTATTACAAATGCATGTTTTTGCTAATTGCGTTTAACGAAAACGCTTGTTTATCACGTGTTGTAAAAAAAAAAAAACACTGCTGTTTTGAAATAAAAACGCTGCCGTTTTATTTTAAACAATTATGTTGCTATGTTTTAAGTATGCGTGTTGAAAAACTGATCTAATGTTTTATTTTAAACGTATTTCACGTCCGCAACACTATATATAAATGATAATGATCTCAACGGTTTTTTCTCAGCCCACGCTTTTAGGAAAAACTTTTATGTTTTTCCCTCTAAAATGTCTAAAAACGCTCTCTAAGTGTGCCTAATATGTGTTTATTTTAAAACTTTGTTTTCGTTAATTTAACTATGTGTTGAATTCATCGAAAAGTAATTCATTAATTCAAGTGCGTAAGTAACTAAGTAAGCCTAACTTGAAAAAGTAACTTGAAGTAACTTAAGTAACTTTAAGTGCGTTTGTTTTTAATTATTTTCTCCAAAAAGACAAAAATTCCATTCCAGAACCCAAAACATAACATTAAAAAAATGCAAGTTATTTAAACTTGGTTCATGCAGTTGCTTGACTACGGAATGTAGTGCAAGAAATTACAAGAAAATTGGAAATTTTGAGTTGTTTCTTATTTTTGTGTGCAACGGGTTAAATAAAAAAAATTATGAGTAAAAGAGCTAAAATTACGCCATTAAGTCTCATTCCCCCCCCCCTAAAATTCCCGTAAAAATTAATCGGTGACAAACAATCACAAGAACACATAGACACAAAACCCGCGCGACACGAAATACACGTAATGGACGATGCAACACAATAAAGCACACGTAAAAATTTTCATCGAAACTTAAAATCAACTCAATTCAACGGGAAACAAAACCCGGGCGAAGACGGGTATACTAACACTAGCGTAATATAAATATCAGCGCCTGAACTATACCTTCTAAACTAACCAGGGATACAGTTCTTACTGTGTTTCATCATATCGTCATGCTTTCGTTTTATTTTGCCCCGTTTAATTAATACCTGTGTGCAACGATAGCAAATTTATTTGTTTATTTATTTATCGTCTTTATGTTTACATTTTTATTACTTACCATGTAATTTTGAAAGGATTATTCGTGTAATAAAAGCGATTTCAGTCTGTATTTGTAAGTACGGTAACCAGTTAATGTAAGCGTTTAAGTAGTAGTAACTGAAAAGTAACTTGAAAAGTAACTTAACTATAGTAAAAAATTTGTAAAAAAATTATAAACACATTTTATAATTACCTTAGAGGACATTTTAAGTTAAAAAACACAGAAAAAGCGTTTTACAAACAGCATAGCCTGAGAAAAAAACCCTTAAAACGGCACCATTAGCATTTAATTTAGCGTTTAAGTTAGAGCACTTTATAAACGTGCTTAAAACACATGTAGTGACAAATGTGTTTAAAATTAAACAATACAGCAGTGTTTTTATTACAAATGCATGTTGGTAATAAATGTATGGATCATTACTTAGTTTATTGTTGTTTATCATTTGAGCTTCCCATAACGTAAGTGTTATTACGGTTTTCCATTAGAATTGACTTTTTTAATGTGGTACAATACTTATTTTTTTAGACAGTTTCCATATTAAAAACATCAGATTCACGAAAATGGACCAAAAGATGTATTTTACTTACTTGCTAAAGCGATGTCTATAGATTCAGATCCCATCAGATGATGCTGGGGCAAAGGGGTGGCATATGGCGCACTGTCCGCGCTTGTCGGCGACATGTTTTGCATCTCGTCGGGGCTCGGGGCCGGACTGAGGGGCGGCTGCTTCACGTAGGCCGCTCCCGTACACGACGACGCTGACCACGGGGAGGTGGATGTCAATTCCGCCATGCGATCGAGACCACTTCGGTCAAGACTGACCGCCCCGCCCGTCGCTACCGATCCGTAAATGGCGGACGAGACGCTGGTCGGGCACGCCATGCCGTACTCTTGCCCTACCGTCGGGGTGGTCGGGGCCAGCGAACAACTGGGCAGGTAGTGGCCGCAGTTGTTGACGTAGCTCTGCGTCGGGTAGCCGCACGTCGAGCCCTGTCCGTCGTATTGCTGGGGCGGGGGACCCTGTTGATGACAGGTCTGCGTTCCGTCAAAGTTGAGGAGGGCTCCGGGACCCGGGTAATAACCGTGAGTGTACGGCTTGATGGCTTGACATTTACGACGGAAACCCCGAGGCCGTCGTCGGAAGGACCCTTCTTCGAACATAAACTCACTGGCGGGGTCAATTGTCCAGTAGTGACCCTTCCCGGGCCTACCGAGACCCTTCGGAAGCTTGATGAAACACTCGTTAAGGCTGAGGTTGTGTCTCACAGAGTTCTTCCATCCCTGATAAGGTCCCCGGAAAAAGGGGAACCGCTGTTGTAGAAATTGGTAGATTTCCGAGAGGGTGAGGCGCTTTGTGGGAGAGTTCTGAATCGCCATGACGATGAGAGCGATGTAAGAGTAAGGCGGCTTTTCTTGGCGTCGCAGCCCGGAACCAGTCTTCTTGTTTGCTGTGACAGCGCCATTGACATTTGTTATTGTCTTATCGCTCAGGTCAAGGCTGATGTCATTGTCGCCACCGTTACTGCTGCTCGGTAGTTCGGTTGTCACCTGACACAGAGGGTCTAACGAAACAGCATCCATTTCTTCAATCTTCATAATGGAAAAACACTTTTCAACAAAATGATACGTTCCGATGATATTAAAAACAGTTTGCAAGGGATGGTATTTGTTGTTACACCACTGGTGTGAAGGTCGCCGCCATTGTCATGCACTCTACACCTTGATGACGTTGTGTTTATAA